>JAMKCH010012048.1:0-76060 GCA_023653785.1 Ophioderma brevispina | reverse complement strand
GGGTGCGCGTGAGTTGCTAGATGGAAAAAAAAGCGGGTGCGCACCAAAAACCGTTAAAAGAAAATAACAAAGGTTGCGTTGGAGAAACTCCCGAGGAGGACGTCGCGGACGAACTACAAACCAACTAGGTTAACTGAGGGGGGGTCACCAACGGTTAAAGAAAGGTTTCAAAACAGTTTGACAATTTTATTAAATATTACACCAGCAATAATAAAATAAGAGACACACTAAACCATATTTATTGATAGTAAGCAGTTTTACTAAAAATACATAACAAACTCACACATAGTCAAAGGCATCCAACGCCGCAACAGTGCGGCAATGGATGCCTTTGTTTACCTTTTCCCGCTACACAGATCACATGCCCGCATCTGCGGCAAAAAAGATACAAATAAAAAGCTCTCCGCCGGGCGTGAAAAGTCTCCGTAAATTCCGACCAAATAGAGGCTTTTATCAATATATAATCCAGAATATTCAAAAATAGTGTAAGGTATAGTTGTAGGAGTATTCCGTTTGAGGACGACAACAGTCCGGTATCAAATATCTCAGATAAAATTTGGTGACTGCCAACAGAAGCTGCCGAGAGCCGTCTTGGACGGCTAGCCAAAACGGATTGAGGAGAGGTAAGGTCGACAGGGGGTGACCTGGGGCCACTGGTCGAGACCATTTTCTCTTTTAGGGTGCTACTAAAATGGTTTTTGGGGCATTCCACTCTCAGAAGGGAAATGCATATATTTCAGTCAAACATTGGTGTAAAGGAATAGCTCAGTGTAATGATTTGCATAGTATAGTCAAAGACAGGGCCATAGCCTGGGGCCAAATGGCAAAGGTCTGGTTTATCATGCTGAAGTTTTGCCGCTGTCGACAAAAGCGTTGTGAAGGTGTGGGGCATGAATAGAGGAATCTATGAATAAGCATGGCCAATAACTACCTATTTTTAACTGCTACTATTTTTGGAGATGCTGAACCCACCCCCTTCAGATTTGGAGGCGACGTGTAAAAATAATGGGGCAAACCGGGGGGCGAGTTGCAGCAAGCGAAAAAAATTGTGTCAGTACAATACACGTGTCGGTACATTCACAATCGCTTAAGGTCCACTTCTGGAAAATCCGCACACCCCATGTCCCAATAAATTCCGGCAACGGGCCTGGTTAAGGGACACTATCAGTGATTTCTACCCGAAAGAGTCAAAATATTTTGGAATTCGTTAAGGGCTTTAAAGTTGACAGTCTTTAGAATTTTCACAAGTTATTTTTTGCAAACTGAAACAATTGACAGAAAAGGAAGAAACATGCAGTGCTTAAAAATATGAGTCTCCATTCAATAATGTTATAGAAAGTGTCTGTACGGACAGGAATGAAACTATAAATACCGATTTGTACTTTTAAGTTGCTTTCAGGTTAGCACTTTAGGATAAGTTGGATAACCTATGAACTGTTTACAATCATGCAACAATCTGGTTTTTTGTTTTTTTATTTTTGATTTAGGCAAATTGCTGATAGTGGCCCTAATTATATCATGCTGATAGTGCATAAACTTCTATTCAAATGAGGTTGACTTAAGATGGGTGGGTTGGGTGGGTGGGTGGGTGGGGTGGTGGGTGAGTGAGGAGTAGTGAGTGAGTGAGTGAGTGAGTGAGTGAGTGAGTGAGATCCCTTTCAGATTACTATAGAAGAGAGTATCAAAGCAGCCTATTCCATCCTTACCTTGGATTCATTGTGATAAAGAAGGACCTGTTGGATTGAGTCGGATGTCTCGACCTCAAAACAAAATCTATATAACAAAACGTAAAACAAGAACAAGGTGGATTATTTGCAAAATTTGTTTCAGGATAAAGAAAAAACTGTGAATTATGCAAATCAACACTAAGATGATAAGCCAGATATCTTATATTTGGTTATTTGGAAGATATTAATATCCTTAAATGTTCTCAAATGATTTGCAACTTTGAGAAAACCTTGCAACAAATGGGCATTTAAATAGTTACCCTTTGATGTAGACAAGGGAGAATCTTAGGGTACCAGTAAGTAATATTGAAGCCTGATGAAGGGAAGCTCCAAAAATTTTGCACTCCAGTTATCTTACAGTCTTACCTTGGGTCGTAAGCAACATAAACTTTCACTTTTACTGAATACATCAATATTTAGTGAAAAAACGCGGCACTTTACAAAAGGTACCTGAGTGATGAGAATCCTTGGACAGTCTTGATGCTGTGTGAAGCTATGTGCAACAAAAAAAAAAAAACAGAGAGTACATCTACTCTAGTTATTGACACTCATAAAAAAAACCACCAGCTCAGAAGGAGATAGGCCAGAGAAAATTTCCAAGCATCTACAATGAGGTAGGGGAGTGAAGAAGAGAGATGGCGGTTTGATTGAGGTTGTAACCAAATTGTCATTACTAAGCCAGTTATATAGAAAAACATTGGATTGCAAAATCATTTCCAAATTGTGAGAGTGAGCCTTGAACACCTCATTTGTGACTAGGCAGTACGATCCATGTCTTTAAAACCCAGAACAAGTCTTTGAATTTGAAAGAGCTCAAGACTAGATTCAACTCAAAGAAGCTGTTCAAGTAAGGTTGGACGAGCATCCACCTTTGGGTGATTGATTTATTAAAGAATAAAGGTTGTAATTCTGGTGTGTAACTTTCTCTAATCTATCAAATGTGAGTTGCCCCCCCCCCCCCCCCCGGAGTAAACTGTTATTGAGGTACTTAGTATGGCGTAAGTTCGGCACGTCTTAATGCCAAAATTCACTATGCGCTCTTAATTCAAGTAGAAGTGAAAACTGTGAGTGAATGAAGATGCAGCCCCAAAGTATTATCTCTTCACAGATACAAAGTAGGAATGTAATGTTGAAAGAAGGCAAAGCAATTAATTGCAAGACTTGTATAGGAGATTTTGATTACTCCATACTTCTAGGTGGACAGAGTATGGAATGGGTTGTGCATATTGTGTATCTGACATTATTTTTAAGGTTACTAAATGAATGCAATAAAACATTTTATTACCACATGTTACACCTAGCATGTTTTTGGCAGATATTTGAAAGCACACTGTTAGTGTTGCCTTTGAATTTGCATATCTCTGCTTTTGATCAGAAAGCGATGTGTTTATGCCAGGTAGAAAGCGGATTCAGACTTTTTTACTACTGCAACAAACTAAGCACTAAAGCAGATTCGTTTACTAGTTTTGCCTAGAAATTGCACAAAACCCACACTTCTGAACCGTTTTCAAACATCAGCAAATAACATGATTAGATGTGTATTTTATTGTGTGTAAATGTTTAATAACAGAATTCCTTTAAATTATCACATTTTATGACACTCTTCACCTTATAGTCCAACCCTTCAGAACAGTTGAACACCAAGCAATGTTTCCCTATAGCTTTGGCCAAATCTTTAACAGTCTCTGTCTTCCCTGTTCCAGCTGGACCAGCAGGTGACCCGCCCAGATGAAGGTGTAGCGCCCCCGTCAGCGTCAGATAACATCTATCAGTGAGTGGTGTGATGACGAGGCGTGGGGAGCAGCCCAGGTATTCATAGCCATACTGGAAAGACGAGTTGGCTTGCTGGACAACACAAGTGTTGTGAGATTCATCCCATTCATAGCGCAGTTGCCTGGAAAATGTAAACCAATATTCTTTATTATTTAAACAGATAAAATTGAAATGCATCTATTTTGGTAGATCCCACTTTCCTGTTGATGTTTATATGCTTTAAGGTCCGTCCATCCATACTTCACTGCACTGCATTGCAGTGATGGATGAAAACCATTTCTGCTCAACACAGCAGTGCAATGCAATCTGAACTGTCCTGCTGTTACATTAAGTCAGAGATGGTTTCCATCCATTTTCACAGTGGTGTATATGAATGAACCTTTAAGCTTTACGAGTATTCTCCTATATTTGCATCCTTGAAAATGTGGACAACTAAACTTTGTTAACCAAAACTCAGCTTACCTCCAGTGGTTAGTGCCAGCCTACGATTTCCCATTACCCATAATGCAGTGCAATATGAGCAGATAGAGCTTCCCAACACAGATACGTTTGCGTATCAAGGGTTTGACAGCTCTAAAATTCCCAAAAGTCCCTCACCCCATTGCATGAGTTCTGGCTTGTGATATTGTCAGCTCATTTTGCACTACATAGTAGGAAATGGTAAAGCGGTGAATGAATTGATCAAAAAACTGGGCTTATTAGTGGATTCAACACTCCACCAAATGATCTAAAGGAAGAGTCCTGATACTACATTTACAATTTTAGTTCAATTGTACTCCTTTTCTATTTCTTTTGGCGTCAAACATCCTTAAAATTTCTCCTGATAGTACCTTGTGAAGGTAAATTTCATTTGTAATTTAAACTACTACTACATCCATGGAGGATAAGTACTTTGACTTACTTTGTCCATTCAAAATCATCTTTCTTCTTAACCTTCTTTTCTATCAGGCTGTTCAGTATATCCCTGGCATGTACCACAATAGTCATAAGTGCCTCCACGCTGTGTCTCTGGAAGGATGCCAAAGGTTTGGTTACCATGCCAGCAAGTATGTTGAGTCTGGCAATGAGATTGCTGCGAGTCTCGGCCAGAGCATGCTGGGGGTTGCGCCGAAGCCAGGCTTGCTACGATGTCACGATTGAACATGATCTGCACCTGTGTGGTGGATAATAGGGTTAAATATGTTAAATTGAAATAGGGCCATTCTTCGGTCATGTTTGTGACCAAAAACCGGTGATTTTTTACTTTCAGCCCAATGCTGGTTTGTCAACGTAACCAATCTGTTATTACTTTTTACATTATTAATAACCTTCAGTCCAAACCTAACCAAAAATAATGTTTCCACTTTTGGCAGATTGGTTATTTTGTCATGGTTCCCCCCAAAGTTTGGTCATGTGTGTGACCTTCTGATGGTCACAAACGTGACCGAACTTTATTTTCCCCCCATGACAAAATAACCAATCAAGTGAAAGTGGATATATTATTTTTGATTAGGCTTAGACTCAAGGTTATAATGTAAAAAGTAATATCAGATTAGTTATGTTGACAAAACAGCATTGGGTTGAAAGTAAAAAATCGCCGGTTTTTGGTCACAAACGTGAACGAAGAATGGCCCAATAAACTTGCGGTGTCATTTTGTACAGAAAGAATTGGGCAAAATAGAAAGATTTCTCCCAGTGTTGCATGCTACTTGCACAAGATGATCAGTAAAAGTTTTTCAATTTATCAAAATAAACACCTTCAATGTCAAGTGGTAAAATAGAACTTACTACAGTGAGGACCACTTGTCCACCATGACTCAGGACCCAGCGTTCAAGATTTTGTCCCCACTTAAGTACTGCTTCCTTCAAGTTCCTGTGCAAAGAAATATGTATGGAGAAACCTTAATAAAAATATACCTTAATATGTGATAATTGGATAAAATATAAGTGACTCAATCAGTTCCACTGAGACTAATGTAGGCAATACGAAATTGAAAAATTTAATCTTTTAAAAGTTCATAATAGAGACATGGGGATTTGAACAACTGTGTGCTAGGTATTTGGACGACATGTTGATAAATGGGTCAGTTTCCATAATTCCCAACACAGGTCCAAGTGAATTAGATTAGGTCACATAACACCTCATACAACTAGAATGGAGGCTGGGATTCTAGAATCAATGATTAGGTTTACATTTTAGTGCTAGATCAGATTTAGGGTTAGGAAGTGTAAATATTAGGGTATAGTAACAGATTAAGTTGACAATGTCAGATTTAGGGTTAGGGTATATATTTGGGAATAAATTTATAATGCTTTGAAATTCAGTAAATAGACCTTTCCACTCTTTCATGTACACCTTGTTCTATTCTTATTATAATTTTGACATTTGACTGGTATGGTGAGTGTCCCTGGCAATGACAATGATGTGGGGTCATTTAGACATGTCAAACTGGTATGTGCACTGCCAACATCAATGTCTCATATGGATGCTGATATTGGTTTAAAATGCACGTCTACTGTGTGTTGTTTGTAACATTGATCATACCAAATATGATTCCAACCTTCCTGTTGAAAACCCCACTGAATTCAGTTATCTACCTCCCATATAGGAATATATACTTCATCTCGAATAACCATGAACAGGTTATGATCAATGCAAGGTTGTCATATACAGTGCTGTGACCCATGTAAAAATCATTGGTCATGTCTTGACCATGGCGATTCGCAAATGAACTGTAATTGTATCACATGGTAAGTCCTTTCTTTCTCAATATTTCCACTCTCTCTTTTAATAGTGGTGGCACGAAATTCACCGGAATACCCAACTCCCATAGCATTAAATTGCTTTCACCTTTCCAACCTGGTTGAAGAAACCAGTATGTGCGTAATTCCAGAGTGTGAAGAGTCTTATCATGGCATTCTTTTTCACAATTTACTAGATATTGTTGGAATATATTGGGAAGGCAGGGGAAAAGAGGACTGACTTCAGATAAATAAGTGTTTGCTATATATACAATACAAAACTTTTATTGTAAACTATTGGAAACAGTGGGTAACAAATACAAATTTTAAAAGATACTACATAGTTCTGTGATTAGTCAAATTAAGGGTAGTGTCACGCCTGGTGCCTTTTGTTTTACACGTAATTTCTTCTGCTTTTTGCACCTTTTTTAAACATCAAACTGTGTCTATAGTTTACCAACAAAGGTTCCCTGCAGACAATCCTGAGCTGTATTTTTTTTTCCACATTTAAACAGCTATTTTGACCATTTAAGTCACAAAAACCGCTTTGTCTAAAAACGGCGGGAATTTAAGCACATTTCACGCCGTCAGGGCGCAAGCGCACCATCGCCGCGCGGTGAGTTTTTTTGCTGCGTAATGAAGCGTCCGCGTGTTTTAATGTACTTTTGCGCGAACGCATCTTGGCAAAACGAAGACGAAAATAATATTTGAAACATTAAATAAAGGGCTAATTTAGACCAGATGAAATTTCAATTTCTTCTAATTTCGGGAGTTAGAGCAAAATATGTTTGATTCAATAGTGCTCAAGAGTATTTTCATCACTGCACACCATAACTCAATTTTGAAGTTCAAAGATAAATTTATTTGAGAAAGAGACGCTTGAATGGCGTGTAAAGTCACTTTTTACTAAACACGGATTTTCTCATGTTCAATTGGCAAATTTGACAAATTTCAGACAGATAACTCCAAAAATACCGAAGTAAAAGGTAAGGTTTAACTTTCCTACGATAGCAATCGGTTCTTCTCTAGACGGTTTTCCTCAATTTTTCATTGGGGTGCGATTTCTAACTAAAGATATTTCCTCCACTATATCTCAAATTTCGGAAAAGAAAATAAAAATCACACTTTTTTTGACAATTTTCCTTATATTTCCGAAAAGTAGCTCTATTTTTAAAAAATTAAAAACCGTCCCTAGACAAATTGTCTTGTTTCTTTCTAAAAAATACATAAGAAATCATCAAAATTCATATTTTTGTATTTTTGTTACTGGCATGGATATACAAACATAACCTGCAAGTGGTTGGCTTGAAATCCGTGTATTAAAGACAAGGCAGTACTTTTTATCTGCTTCTTTAATTTCTATACGTGCGTATCAAAATTCCGACTTGAGATCAAAAAAGCCTTTCTCGGTGAATATCCCAGATTTTATGCATGATATTGTGCATCATGACCAATACAGTTTGACCTCAAACACATATATTATTGATCTTTGTTTATTATGTGCTAGTGCAAACCACAATCAGCTGTTTATTGTAGATTTTGATACGTCATCGCTGTATGTGTATTTACGGGAGACGGTATGACAAATTTCCTCAAATACTTCATTTTTTCACTATTTGGTGGTTTATTTCTATTATACGGAATTGTATACACTTATTCCCGATATATAAGTTAAAACAAATGCATTTCCACATTTTTCGATTCTTTCGCAATATCGCTGCTAATCCCTTTAACTCTATTAAAATCAAATTAAAATCATAAGTTGTGATACAAACTTTATTAGTAATTACTAAACTTGGAATTTCATTTGTAACATAATTACAGGAGATTGTTGTTTATAAAAATTACACAGCTGATATTTTAGAAAATCATTTATGCTTTTAACATCACTGGTAGCCTCAACATACAGGATGTTTCAGATGTCTGCAAAAGCTAAATGCTAGTTGTGTGAACGTTTGCCATTGCTTCTTGCTTCTTGTGTAGTCAGTTAGCTGCATCTATGTTGCTGACGGATTTGTACTTATTGGATGCTGGCTCAATGGAAAATGTTAAACTTTTTGGCCAACTATGTGTTAGCCAAAAAGTAAACATTAAAGACACTATCAGTGGATTTTCAAATTTGCAGGAATAGCTCAAAAGTGAAGGATAAGTCTGTAGAATTCACTTAAATTACTTTTTTCAACTAAAGAATTGACAGAAAAGAAAACGGCAGTGTTCAAAGATATGAATCCCCATTCAATTACGCTTTTGTGGTAAGTGTCCGTACGGAGAGTAATGACTAAAATATCCGATTTTGTCCTTATTAGGTTACTAGTACTTCTGGTCTTATCATTTGCAGGGCATGTTAGGATATCTATACTTGTTACAAACATGCAAAAAATGATTTTGATGATTTTTTTTTGTTTTCTGATTTAGCACAACACTGATAGTGCCTTTAACCAGGTAAAAATTAAGTATGTTTCCACTAATTCATACCAGTATAACTATGTAAAAGAATGTGATACTATGATTTACAACATTGTGACTTCTTTTCTCCTGTCATTATCATTATAAGTTTTTAAAATGTTATTGCTTTGAAAATGGTATGATAATAAAAGTTGCTTCTTAAAATTACAGCTTTATGATCATTAATGAAAAGCAGACATTTGGAATTGCCAATGAAGCAGTTTTTTCTTTTGCTGATTGGTTGATGGATGACATAAACATGGTCCTTTTAAAATTTAGAAAAATAAGCTGGTGGTGTTAGAGCCAGCTTCTATGAGATTTTGGCCCCAAATTATGCTCCAGGAGCATATGGTCCTGGAGCATAAACAATCTGGAGAAATATTCTAAGTCAGATTTGAATGCACAAGCTCCAGAAGAATATGACAAATAATGCTCCATTCAAATATGATCCAGGAGCATATTTGACTTAAAATATTTCTCCAGATTATTTATGCTCCAGGAGCATATGGTCCTGGACCACATGCTCCTGGAGCATAATTTTGGGCCAAAATCTCATAGAAGCTTAGAGCCAACTAAGCACTGACCAAGGTCCAGTGCAGGGGTTCAAGGGGATACCCTCTAGAAGTTTTACTTTTAACCACATTTGTTGTTATCAAGTATCTTTCTTGGCTTAAAATGACTTGGACATGTTTTTCTCCAAAAATACCATGAAAAAAGTTGAGGATTTTTTTTGTTGTCAAAATTGCAAAACTTTGGATTTTTTTGATACATTACTTGCTTGTTACTTCATGAACAGGTCAGGTCACAATTTTGGTATATGTGCCCTTGGCACCTAATCTGTATCACATGCTTTATTCCATTGATGGAAATGAAGCACATAGTATACATAAGTCAATATTTTATTTCTTAAGATGTTTACTTATGAATGAAATGATTTATTCTATTTAAACTGTAACTAAAGTCATACCTCTTGTTTTGTAATATTTAAGATAAATATGGTGTAAAATTTGAAGTGAATTCTTTGCAAAGCACAAAACTTTGTTTTTAAACCACAAGTTAAGGGTCTTTGCATCTGCAGTCATTTCAGAATATTCTGATGGAATAATTTTTCATGATTGCCAATGTGTAATGAATTTTTAAAAAGTAATTTTTTAGGTTTTTTCTTTTTTTAAATTATCTCAAAAATTGTTGTAACAGTTAAGCACTTATCAAAAAATGCCCCAGCCCCTGGATACCTGGGGATGGTAGCTACTTGTACTACCTGATAGCCGGGGAGTTGATCCTTTTTTTTGCCCGGGTGTACCGGGCATATGCCGGTACTTGTTCATGGAGTTCACGCATGTCAATAAAAGCCAGGATTTTGGGTCGGGACAAACAGAAGCGCAAGTTTCTACAAAAATGTATAAACGTAGTACGACAAAGCTACAATACACAAGATTGAAAGCAGCATACTAGTTATCAAAAATGAATTACACAATCGGGTTTGACGCATTTTGACGCTTTTGCCCGGCTATCAGGGGTCAGGACTTGGCCGCGGTTAGACATAAAAATGTTGCCCCGCAAGGCCGGGACTTGGCCGGGACATGGCCAGGGAGTTTAACATTTCAAAAACACACCTCGTCTGCAAGTCCCGGCCATCCCCGGGTACCCAGAGGCCGGGGCATTTTTTGATAGGTGCATTAGTACAAATAGAAAATAAAGTTTTTGAATAGCGCTTTGTTAAAGAAGCAATGATAACCCACCAGCTATAGTTAAGTGTTAATAAAAAATAGCCTTTTTTAAATAATCTTGATCAATATTAAAACTATTAACAATTGAATTTAACAGTTAAATGGAAATTTGTCCACCCTTGAAATTAAGGGTCAGGTCAAACTAGAAGCATAAAACTCAATAAGGAAAATAATGCAATGGCAAACAAGTTAAGTTCATATTCCAAGTGATGACCACATGCAGTAGGTTTTTAATATGCCCTTTTGAAATACTAGATACTGTACACATATGGGCCTAACATGTCATATTTCTTGCCTATCATCAATCACAAAGTAACCAATAAAGTCAGGGTATTAAATAGGTAATAAGGGATAAAGAAAGAAATGATTCATTAACAGTTTATACCAGCTATGATCTATGAACAGTTTGGTGATTTGGATCTGAAAATAAGTCATAGCTGATGCAACAGAATTAATGCAATTGAATACTCAACCATCATTACTGAACAAAAACATCAACATGTACCAATCACACAGAAATTAATTCATGAACAGTCAAAACTACATTTGTAGGAAAGATTCCTTCTTCATTAAGGGCTAAGGAAGAGAAATAGGTTATGAACAATAACACTGTCACTACTGACAGGAGAAACAATGGGTAATGAACTGGAATAGAGGGGAATAAATTTGGTATACTTTGTTCATTACCTAATAGGCAAAAATTATTCAGGTTTTGTTTATCCGCTCGTGAAAGTAATTTCATTTTACACGCGTGTTTCTAGCCACAAGCGTGCGCCAAGCATACGTCATGCACTGCTCTTGCCACGGTAGTTTTGCTTACAGTTGCGCCTGTGCTATTTTATATCAATTTGCGGTGTGCAGAGTCTTGCCAATTTGGTGATGAACAAAGTATAGAACAACAATCACTTTCATGCTACAGTTTATCTTAAAGCGTTCAATGATAATTTTTTAGCATTTGCATGATGACAAACAAAATCCTGGCTGTGGACAAGCTGTATTTGTTTTGCACCTATAAGAATGGAAAGCTTCCTGCAAAGGCCGCATTGTCCAATTATAATCTTCCAGTATGGATCTATCTTGTAAATTTGTTGGAAAGAATGTGCATCTTGCAAACATTTTGGAAAATAAAACTTGGTCTTATTGTTTTTGTAATATTTCATGCAGTTGTGTGTGAGAGAGAAAGAGAGAGGGTGGAGAGGAGAGAGGGAGGAGGAGAGAGAGAAGACGAGAAAGAGAGGGAGGAGAGAGAGGGGAGAGAGAAAGGGTAGAGAAGAGAGGGGGAGAGAGAAAAAGAAGAGGAGAGGGAAGAGAGAAAGAGAAGAGAAGAGAGGAGAGGAGGCGGGGGGGTGGAGAGGGTGAAGAGGAGGAAGAGAGAGAAAGAAGAGAAGGAGAAAGCGAGCGAAAGGAGAGCAGAGAGAGAGAGGAGAGAGAGAAGTTAGATAGAACTGTAAAGAGAAAGTTTTTAAAGCCCTAAATTGCCCAAAATGTTTAAAACTAATCTGATAAATTACATAACAACAGTATTCAGAAATAATTCTTGTGCACTTTGGAAACAGGTGCCCATGAGGGCAGTGCGAAGTTGGCAATTATAGCCTACAACACAATTGCAATGTGGCGTACAATTGGTCAAGGCACCTAGTGTGAGGGAGGCATAGTTTGGTGCAATTTGGCATGATATGGATAATGAATGCACAAGAGCTATTTACTTAGACTATGTAACCTCAGTGACGTTTCAATAATTGAACACAAATGTTTGACTTTGCTAATGAGTATTAATATATTTGTGTGCATGAAATTGCTTGCTGCATGATAAGGATTATTGTAATTGATGAGGAAACAGACTGTGAGTTAAGGGCGACTGTCGGCCATATTGCACGCAGACGTTTGTCCATCATGGCAAACTTCATACACCTGTTGATAAAAATGAAACAGTTACATCAACACCAATTAAATGCACATTGAATGCAATAACATTATTAGCTCCTTGTATAGGGATTGTGTAAAATGGTTGAGTTGTATCCAAAATCACTGGGGAAAATTTATCTCAATTATAGACACTATAGTATTGCTTTCACTTAGATCAATGTTGACCTATGACCTGCATTGCATTAGACATAGAATTGTCAAATCACATTGCACTGCTTGTGTATAGAAGCCTTCAGAACTCACAAAGTGTGCAAATCATTAGTTGTGATATACTCTAATGTGACAAACAAGGCTACCTGTGCCAGCCGATGTGCATGGCTGTTGAGCAACAGTCTAGTCATTAGGAAACTTCACTATTGATTCATGGCAGGGCCAAAGAGATTGCACAGTGTGCTGAGCAAATGATGCAGAACACTCTAGAACACAAGATTCTTGTGAAAATTTGACTGGCCTCAATATTATTTTGTTAATAATTACATTTCTTTTGAAATTTAACTACTTAGTTCTCTAGGTAGACAATGATGTATACTTTATTAATCCTTCCCTGGAGATGGCCAGCGCACGAAAGCATTGAAAAACAAAACAAACATGCACTTGGCCGCATTCGAACCGACGACCTTCGTGTTACATGTACGATGCTCTTACCGACTAAGCTATCAAGGCAGAGTTGGTAGAGGAGCGATAGATATCTTCTTTTCGAACCTAACAACTATGGATGATATCTATCGCTCCTCCACCAACCCTGCCTTGATAGCTTAGTCGGTAAGAGCATCATGCATGTAATACGAAGGTCGCCGGTTCAAATCCCGCCAAGTGCACATGGGTTGGTTTTTTTCAACGCTATCGTGCGCTGGCCATCTCCAGGGAAAGATTAATAAAATATACAATTACATTTCTTACAGATCCCAAAAGATATTGCAGCATATTACAATACTTGTACTTGCGTACAATTGTTTGAGGAATTGCTGATGGGAGTGCCATTTTATGTCCCTAACCTCGGGTGCCAAACCTTTAACTTCCTCAATACACCTTTTCAAATCCAAGTTTTCTGCACATGACCACCATGATAAGTATCCAGTTTTTGAATAACAGGTCATCACATGCAGCTGCTGACACAGCACTATATGCTAATTTCATCTTTACGTAAAGTGTGTTACTAGCAAGTGCTTTAGAATTTACACGAACATACAGCAATGCTTGCATAAGTGTCCTTTTGCATAAGTTGCATTTTTTTAGAAATATTCATGCTGAGTGTTTAGCCCCTCCAGTTAACCTTTTCTGAGCAGAAAGAATATAAGTTCCCAGTTATATTTCATAATCCTTAAAAAAATTGCATTAAAATACTGCTATTTACAGTGCTGATTGGCCAACTTGAGTGATTTTTGATGCAATGCTCCAAGCTTCAAAGTAATATTCAAAATCAAAAGACAAAGATAGTATATGACCATGTGTATGATAATTGTTTACATATAAAATTATAATTTTCTACCTGATTATGTATTATATAGTAGTAATTTGTATTTTCACATATTTCTGCAAAATAGCAGGAAAGTTCTCAAACTGAAAACCTCAACATTATAGCTCTAAAATAGTTATCATCAAATTACTCACCTCTTGACTGTGTCAAACATAGCATTCTCTACGCTGCCGAGCCATTGTTCAACAGGTTCCCTGGCACGGACATTTCTGAAATAACACCATACATAACAAATCATTGATTTTTTTCCCCTTTAATAACACATTATCTTTTATTGTGATTCACAAAACTGTTTCACCTTTTTGATAAATCAAGTGCAGACTCAATTATCAAACCTACATCCTCACCAATATGGTGTATGTTATGTTGGTCTACACTATTGTCACTTCTTTCCACCCACTAACCCTAACGCCACCAAACCCCCAAAAAACCTCAAATCTTGTACACAATTGAGGATTTTTGGTGTTTAGTACTTTGCACTATTACCAAGTGTGATTGATATATTGGTGAATTTTGGGGTATAGTACTCAAAACCAAATTGCAAATTTTGCATATTTTACCCCTAGGGCGTTAGGGTTAAGGAAGCAATTCTAGCTTGACACCCGGCAAAAATTTAATCTATTAAAGACACTATCAATGATTTATCCGAAAGAGTCAAAATCTATTAATTTTGCAGGAATAGCTTAAAAGTGAAGGATAAGTGTGTGGTATTCAATTCTCATAAGTTACTTTTTCCAACTGAAAAATTTACAGAAAAGGAAGAAAACGGCAGTGTTCAAAGATAGGAATCTCCATTCAATTATGTGTTGTAGTAAGTGTCCGAACGGACAGTAATGACTAAAATTTCCGATTTTGTCCTTATTGGATAGCTTCTGGTCCGATCATTTGCAGGGTAAGTTAGGATACCTGTACTTGTTACAAACATGCAAAAATCTGATTTTTAGATTTTCTGATTTAGCAAATCACTGATAGGGAATTGTTGACAATGGGTGACAAATTAAACCAACAGGTTCTCAATGCAATGCATCAATCAGTTTTACACTCAGCACATCAGATTCATAAGAAGATGGTCAATTATCTGATAAAACATGTTGATTATCTTATGGCGGTTTGTGGGTGTTAATCCAGTTTACTGGGTAAATTTGACTACTTACATTGAACTTGTCAGTACAGTCTTCATCAGTGTTAGGTTCATCAGTAACATATACACATAACGTTATCACATAATGTTGTTGGCATAATATACCGACTCCATAATTCAAGGTCAAAAAGTATCTGTTTCTACTTGCTGTATGTTGTTCTCTACAATGTGTGAATTCAATTATCTAAAGAGGAGCAATTCCTTTAAGACCTTAGCTTTGGAATTACCCTAGAGGAATTTCTTAACATTCTCAATATGATAAACAAAGAGTGAAGTCAATTCAACATATTGACATAAAATACTCACCTTTTGTAGAGTAACCATTTTGAGAAGAAAGTATTTTCTAAAGGGGGACGGAATGAAGGTTACATTGCAGGTCTAACAAATCAGTGACCTTGACATTATCTTTAAATAGTGTCTACAGTACTGACAGCATAAATAAAAATGCATATTTCAAACATTGGATACAGTGCTTGCACACCATGCAATCGCAAACTCTGCACACGCACACACCACACTGATGGATGCACCCAAGTATGCACACACCTACACAACAGCAACGCACACATACATATTTTCACCCTAATTAGAATATGTCCAACAAGCAACTTTTTTTTTTTATGGAAAATGATGGAACAATGCAGTATTGAACCCACTAGGTCACCTGTTTTGCAATCCACCTTTCCGTTCCCTCTCTCTGCACAAGTGGACCTCCCAATACCGTTGACCTTGGTATGCGACTATTAACCCTACCATGATGGATAGTCTCTATAGTGCCACCTATGACCCTGATTTGTGTGTGTACCTGTACAAGCAATTTGGAAAAAACTTTAACAACCACCCAACCAAAACAGACATACACCATAACACAGACGGACATGCAGAGGAATTTGGGGTAAGCGTATATGTCCCTGACAAAAATGGCTATGTATGTATGCATGATTTTATAAGCCCTTACACCCATGGGATTTTTTTACGGTTACTCTGGGCCTTGACTTTTACGCTCCTGTGAATATATGTTCGAAATGTACCTCATAGAAAATACGGGCTTGTGGCCTTCAGATGTTTAATTAAATAAAAGATGAATGAATGCATGGGAATGAGAGAAAATACAAAAAACAGTGTTAATTGGAAGTTAATGGATTAGGTTAGATCAGAGGGGAGGTCATGTCAGTGAATAAGATTACAACAGTTGACTTACCTGTAAAAAAAAGAACAAGAAAAGTCCACACTTGACAATACATATCTAAAACCATTCTTGATCCTTGGCACTCACAGCAGCTACATTTTAGATCTCTTTACTGACCCTAGTAGAGTCCCACCTGTTTTAAACCCCAAATTCGCCTTGAAATTAGGGGGGGGGGGGGGATTATCATGCGGATTCTCCATCCCAACATAAAAACAACCACACGCATCCGAAATATTAGCCTTTTTAAGAGATGAAACTATCCCAAAATGTCCAAGTTTCAAAGAGGTGGTGATCAACAAAGACCTGAAAATGAACTGAAGCAATGGCCCTCTAATTAAATTTTTAATACTCCAAACCAGTATTATTGAACAAAATTGCATGTTATCTTTAATTTCAGCAAAAATACTTATGGTGGGATTATAAAAGATTTTCTTACTATTTCTTCAGATTCTGTTCAAACTTAGGGTGGGATTTATAACGAAAAATTAGACTATTACTCGGGTCATACAGGATTATACTTTGTGTTACTTGACACATCTGTGTTCATGTGCATTTCATATAAAACTCTTGCTCTATTTTCACATAAGTGTTCCACTTTGCATTTCTCAGTAAGCAAGACGATCCTTATATTCAATTGGTTTACCAATTACCACATTCCTTTTATACTTCATTAAGTGGAACAGTTCTGATAAGTGATGTTAAAATTTAACATCTTACCCCAAAAAGTAATAAAAGTTCTTAGGAACAACATCGCCATCAGATAACAATTGAGGACATAATTACCGAAGGGAAGGCAAAAACACAACGACAATTAGCAGTTATGAAGGTCTCTTTTAAAGGCTCCCTTTATCATGCATTGATGCAAAACAAAAACAAAACTTATTTGACAGGACTAATAACAACTTTATTCCACACCAAAATTGAACTTTGTTCAAACCTGCTAATGAATAACTACAAATGCAAATAATCAGTTGACCCTTGAAAATTTTTATACCTGTAATATTTTTCTACATTACTTGTTAGCACTGTTTGACAATCTCCACTTAGGTATGTTAAACATCTCTTTATCTTTATTTCTTAAACATGATATGCTATATATTTTTTAACTATGGCCAAAATACATTTGCTTCAGATGCTGATCCACTTAAAAACAGTGGCATGTGCAAAACTTACGGTGGCATAGTGATGGCCTCGCCTTCAGCCTGCTATCATGGTCTTTGACAGTAGCAGGGCATACGTGGACCTGCCTTACAATCTCAGAGATTTGATGTTGCCAAAACATTGCACAAATGTGGGTCAAGTATAGACAAAAACAAAAAATACTTTGTATCCAGTCAACCCTCAACACACACACCACACGCATACACGTACAGTGAATTGACTGCGTTAACTGAATCCTCTCTAAAAAAAATGCAATGCAGTGTAATAGAGTTAAATTCATTAACTGGGTTTGCATTGAGTTGCAGACAGTGATCAAAATATCAGCAAACAATGCATGGTAGTGCAGAGGTATAATGAATCTTATATTTTTTTTGCATCAGGCTCCTAATCAATATTGTTATACAAACACATAATCATGTGGTTTTTAACCCAAGGAGGGCCAGCTTTGGAAATGGTATAGCCATAATGAATTTTCAAATTAAAAAAATTTAAACATTTTCAATGTTTGATGAATTCTTCTGGTTTACATTTTAATAACCAACTCAGTATAATACACCAGTTAAGTCTGTGCAGTACAGACACCATACTCTCTTGAACAGATTAATACATTGATTCAAACACAGAGCCTATTGCCTATCAGGGACTGATGGAAACATAAAATGATAAATTGACCTCTGAGTGACTTTGACCCCACTGACCTCATTTTTATTTTTCAAGGCTTCAACCTGATACACAAGATTGGTTTCACAAAGGGTTCAGGTGAAGTTGGGACAAACTATAAAAAATTAAAAAATATATGTAAAATGAGTTCATACCATGGTGAATTACAAATAAGGTCAAATGTAAAGAAATCAAAAACTATGTTTATCCCTGTCCAAAGATGAAGTAATTGGTCCAATGCATACCAAAGTAAGCATGTTCAATATAAAGGGCAGTGTACATTTTACCAATCACAGATGGCCAGACGGATGCACACATACTACCAAAGTAATCCTATGCGATGAGTTTGCAACCAGACGACACAAACACAAATGGCAAATTTAGGCCACTAAAAGTACTTGTTCCAATTTATGTCATGGTGTTCCTTACGATGAGAGCATGGCACTTGAACATACGCCTCATCAAGTACCATGGGAAAATCCAAAACTTGTGGTTTGAGTGGTAGAAGCCATAATGCATATTGCAAAGCCCTATTCAAGCTGTGCTAATTATTGATGGTTAACACTTAAAACGGTGGGTTTTTGTTTCTATCTTGGAATGAAATCGATTGTAGGCGCTCAAATTTCAGGACGACTTGAGAAAAATACAGCCGTTCTCTGATATCAAAATCGATACTACTTCGGGGAAATTGGGGGGTTTCCAAAAGACGATCGGACCACGCACCTTTAAAAACTCTGAAAGCTTGTTTTTGAAATGATGATTTGGAATTGAAAACAGTTCTTAAAAACAACTTATGTATGTTACTATGAATAGTGCGACGATACAATAGCATTGACTCATATTTATTCTGGTCTTAACTGATTATGCCATACCTGTACTGCATCAGGATTTGTTGTTTGTGCCAAAATATCAGTAAGTCATCATTGCTGAGAAAGTAGAACCTCGGGAATACAAGGACGCTTGGTCTCCAGGTAATCTAGAAGATCATTGAATTTGTAAAGTTCAAACCCACTAAACAAATTACATGTCCTTCTTAAACCCTTTAGAACACAACACAAAACTCAAAAGGTACAACAATATGACTAAGTTACGAATATAAGATGTATATACAACAAAAATGGAGGTGCTGTGGTTAATTGCTCTCAGATGCTCTCAGTTGGTAGAGCAGATTTGCACTCTTGGTTCTGTTCTGTTATGTTTACTGTATTGAAGTTACTCACAGTCAGATAAACAGAATTACAATTCCCAATTCACTAATATGTATTACACCCAAACCAATAAAATTTTAACTATAAAGAATAATGAGCCTTACCTCTAAGCACTTGTGAATCTTTCCAAGGTAGAGTTGTTAGTCTGCAAGATTTCCAGCACTCCTGGGGGCAGTAGCAGCCCTCAAGGCATTGGGCCTATCCTCAGTCCTACGCATGATGTGTCCTTCCAGATTTGTCCACCTGGGGCGAAAACTTGGCTTCACTGGCTAGTTGTCTAAAAGATCATACCACAGTACAATTACGAAAAGGGGATTGGTACTGCCATCATTGCAAATATGTTAAAGTGACAACATGTGAAAACATTCTTCTTCTTCAAAGAGGTTCAATTTTGAAAGTACTCTGCTTTCACAAAGCATAATTCAATAAAGGATAGTTCAAATCTTGTACCTTTGTATATCTGGTGTGAGGAAGATCTGCTCCAAGTATATCCAATTCCTCTGGCATGTCATCCATTCATCCAGGGTACGAGAAAACACATTCAGCTTCCTGTCCCATTCTTCAACCAAAGCCTGCAGTTTACAGAAAACAATGATAATAATACACCTGATAGAAATACAACTTTCCACCTTAATGTGAATGAAAAGGTGTAACTAACATCCAACACACATTGAGGAAAATTATGTTGTACACGGTTGCTATAGATGATAATTTCACTTTGTTTAGTTTTGCATTAGAAATCTTTTCAGGTCAGCATCCTATACATTATTTTATCTCTTAACTCCATGGGCACTATCACCTATATAATACACGATGTCTGATTGGCTCATTACAGGATTCAACATGAGATACCTCTGAGTAACCAATCAAAATAGTGCTTCTATATTTCTGTGTAATCCATACCAACATTCATACAGTATCTCCGACTTGCTCATTACATGAAATTACCGGCCAAGTAACCAATCACTTAGATGCTTGAATCATTTTAAAATATAAAAGTAATGCAAAGCAGCAATTTTTATGCTTGCCTTGATTGGAGTAACATATCTGGAACCCCGAATGGTCGCTATGGTAACCTGACTCTCCTCCAGCTGAGCCAAGATGTCGTCCGCACCTGCCAGGATCATGAAGTCTCGCCCCGTGTGAGGAATCAGCCGGAAATCGGTACCCTGCCACAGGCCTATCACCTGTTAGTATAAAAAGAAAACCAATTAGGTATACTTGAAAGCAATGACGGATGCTCCAGCTGAAACATAGCTGGTGTAGTACAATTTTGAGCAGAGAAATTTGGTTCTTTGATTAAATTAATTACTTCTTTTTATTCTTACCTTATTCAGCATTATCTCTAGAGTCGCTTCATTGCTGGCCTGAGTTGAGATGTCATTAATCTTGTCTTTGTATTGGAATAGCTGTCCAAAGAAATGAAATAAGATGAAATCATATTAGCAAATATTTACAAATATTTGTCTGCCATGTTGGCGGGGCACTGTATTTGTGGGAGCTAGGACTACATCATTTTATTTATAGCATCATGCAGCAAACAAAATTCATACCTAATATACTTTTGAATATTTATTAATCTTTCCCTGGGGATTGCCAGCACACGCCAGTGTTGAACTGGCGTGTGCTGGCCATCTACAGGGAAAGATTAATAAATATTCATCCTTGTCTACCTGGAGAACTAAGTAGTTAAATTTCTAATATACTTTTGCATAGAATATATCTTACACTTTTTCATTGCATGTTCAGGTTTCATGTTCAGAGGTTAACCACGTAAGGTTTAATAGACTACTTTCAGTAAAAATGAAAAGGTAAGTTCAAATTCAGGAATGAGAATAGGTTTACCACCACCTTGCCCTATCATTTATTCTATAGAGGATTACCTAAAAGGTTAATTTTATCACAATTACACTTATTTGAATTTGTGACTGCCTCTTGCAGTAAAATATCACTATTATTTTACAGTTTAGAGTTTCTTTAATTAGGATTTCTGCAAGTGCTGTCTGAAAATATTAAAAATACTGAAAGTTAAAACTTGCAAGAACCCCCTGGCAGGTTAGGAGACACTTTGCACAGTATTCCTGTGGAATACAAGCAAAAAAGTCTGGAATACACACGTGTGACCCTTGACCTTGGCCTATAGACCTGTCTGGCACAGCGCAAGTAGGAGCAGATACTAAGGTCCTGTGGTGCAAGTGTAATCTAGATCAGGCCAGGGGTCTCACAGTTACAGATGAAGACAGATGGACAGACAGACGCTGACGAAAAAATCCCCCTTCTGTTAAAGCACCAGGGGCATAAAAAACAAACCATTAGTTTCCAAATACTAAATAATTAATTTTGTGTATTGTAGTCTGTAGCATTAGCTAAGATAGTAGTACCTGGACAGTAAAGTAGACCATCAATTATGAAGGAATACAAATATAATCCTGGCTGAAGATGGAGGCTACTGTTACACAACTTATTATTTTCTTAAAGGAATTTATTGGCATGAATCTATCAGCACATATATAATGAAATATCCCTAAATAAGATGTACCAGATGGTTTTCATGGTCATTGGAGTATTCCTCGCAAAGAAAACGCAATTTTCATGCTTAATTTTCATAGCAACAGACAAATTAAGGAAGTCGTCATGTTTATTATTTACACTATTATTCATTCACAAGCCATGAACTTCACTCGAATCCTTTGTGTGCTCACTGAAGTTCACAAGGATAGGGCTTATGACAAACTGGCTGAAGTCATGTGGTATCTTCTCACTGGCTTCTGTTTTGGTATTGTGTGCAGCATTGTAAATATAGCACATGGCACAGAGATGGCAGGTTCCATGATAGTACATGTATACAGTCGTGTAAATTGTCAGATTTTTGGAACAAGGAATACTCCAATGACCATGAAAACCATCTGGTACTTCTTATTTAGGGATATTTCATTATATATGTATGTCCGATAGATTCTTTGTTTATAAATTAATTTCACTCTAACGTATTGAGTTTATTATAATATGTATAGACTTCCTGTCTTACCATACAAACTTACATATACTATGGTGGTCAAGTGATGCTGGATGCAAAGATATTATCACGTTTTTGAAAGCATGTCATAGGTATTTAGATAGGTATTTAAAAAGATCAGTTAATATGTGTTAATCCGACTAAATTTACTGGGTACTTAGGTTGAAGACAATGGGATCATTAAGAACCAAAAGAAAACAAATATTATGATACATCAAAACACAACACACCAGAAAATTTTGTTAGCCTTCATTGAATATTTTACTTTTCAAGGTGTGTGTAAGGCTTCATCGAAGTGTTGCTTATTTTTAGTCTGCTACAGTCCCTGTAAGGGATGTGTTATAGTGCCTCTCATTCCGGGTCTCTTTTGCAGGGTGGAGGGGGGAGACATGACCTGTTCAATTTGGGCATTTGAAATTTCCAAACAGTAATTTATAGAATTCTTACATGCACTTTCTATGGCAGCCTTTGTCCCAGTGACATTACAAAATCACCTCTGAAACTTTCATTCCATAAATCTTAGTAAATATCATGATAATTTTGGAATTATTGACTTCTAAATCCATCAGGGTTAGTGGATTAACCCCACTGCAAAACAGTGTAATTTCCAATAACGGTCATTTAGATTTAAATATTCGTGACCAGATAGCCTTTAGTCAAGTCTTTGTCTGTGACCCTCCGATATGTGTAAGAGTGCCCTCGTACCATTAAGTCTTTTAAAAATACTAGCACTCGGGTTACGTCGGATGTTGATGCCAGTTGAAATTCACTGTTGCTGTTAAGTTGGCATGTCCTACCCCCCCCCCCAACCTTGCACATCACCTTTCTACATATATTCAGCATATTTTCTGGGATAAATATCCTGGGATCTGATTGGACAATAAGAAAATGACACTGATGTAAGGGCGCCATGTGTGTGCATTGTGGTCAAACAAATGTGATACTACCATCTGGCAGCATTGTTTCATGTTACCGTCAGGTATTCCTATTGTGGATAAAGAATGGGTTCGGTTGACAAGAAATGTTGGCACGAGCAATTAATTAGTTGGTACACTCCCCCATGTGATGATCACATTATGCTTGCACAGAAGTATGCCTATTTGCACAAAGACGCCTCAGCGACACATGCCTTTGGCAATCCTGTACTCATGGTGGGTGAGGTGTCTTTGACAAAGACTTGGTGTGTAAACATTGTAAACACCTGTATCCCATCCCATCCTACCCAGCTGGAGGGAAAAAGAGGCTGAATGTAACATTGGTAAATCAAGTATATGCAAAATTTTGTGCAGAATAATTTTGAAGTAGTGATTGACCACATCTATTGTGTAATTTTAAGTGTTAAAGATAATGAATAAAATTACAAGCTCACCATAACATTAGATAGCCAAATATGCGCACAAAAAATGACTAAACTCTTGATGTCTTGTCCAAAAAAAGGCTACAGCAGTAATTTTTAACATTTGAAAATTGATTAAATGCACAATTTTCTACATGTCATGATACTATCTTCCCTTCTCCATACAAAATAGGATTTGACCACCTGCCTTTGAAATCTACTTGGAATAGCATATGGCATTAAAAAACAACAAATCATGATTTAACTTTTAATCTTTTCACTGATTTATTCTTTGTTTAATTTTGCCCTAAATAAACCAACAAATCATTTCTTGTAGCTATATGGTGTAAGAACTTTCTCATGAATGTGACTTTTCAACGATTCCTCTACCACATAAAACGGGTTTTGTAATTTAATTCATTGTAAATTACCTGTAACTCCAGGAATTTCCCCAGTGTGAAGTTCTTGTCCCTGACAATATGTCTCCCTATGAGTTGTTGTATCTCCTGCCAGTGCCGTGGCCTGAGAGATGGGTTACGCAGGGCAGTGATAACGGGCATGCCCTGCTTGAAGTCAAACACACGCTCTTTGAGACGAGGTAGCACCTCATTGGCTGGAAGACCTGAAATTTCAAAATAACAATGGATAGTTAATTGTTACTGGGAGTAAATCATTCTAGGGTTGGTGTGGTCTGCGAAGGGTCAATGCAGGGTAGGCACTGGTGATGGACATAATCTGCTGTCAATGGAATACACACACATTTCTTGTAATGAGGTAGGGCTAAAATGAAGTAAAAAGCTAAAAGAAATGCATTGGTTCTGAGTAACTTCAGTGAATGCCCAGTTAATTCTGTGAACAAAGCATCATTTAGAGCATTTCAAATGACCATTCAAAGACCTTTGATCTCTTATCCCTCAAAACCTTAAATGACCCCTCAATGACCTTTGACCTCATCCCTCAACACCCCATAATGATCATTCTGAGCAACTTTGGAAATATCCATTTCTGCAGACCAAAAAAGCATGTTGTGCATTTTTCAAGAATTACCTCAAATGACACATAGATGACCTTTGTCTTAATCATGGGCACCCTTACACGACCCACTCCATAAAGATCATTCTCAACAACATGGTGAATGCTCATTCATAAATAAGTATTTTGAGCACTTTTTCAACACTGACCTCAAACAGCCCATAAATGACCTTTGACCTCTTATCCCTGAAAAATGCACATGACCCACTCCATAAAGATTATTCTGAGCAATATTGATGGAAAGACCATCAATTTCTGTGAACAAAGTATTTTGATAATTTTTTTCAGCAATTACCTCAAATGACTCCTGATGACCTTTGACCTTTCCCCCTGAATATTCCATGACTCATCCATGAAGGATATTTTAAACATGTTAGTTGATACCCATCCATCTTCAATTACAAAATGACCTCAAATGACCACCTAGATAATGTTTGACCTCTATTTCCTTTACATTCCCATTATGTCCACCTAACCAAAGGTCAATTCTCCAAGTACCATCAAAATCCACCAAGGCATGTGCAAGAAGCATTTCAAAACAACTGGTAATAGATACTCAACACATAAAGTCTACAGACTGTATCCAATAAACTAACAAGAGATTGAGCCTTGCAGAGAGACTGGCATGGCAATGGTAACAGGGATAACCTGGTCAAAGTTTCAGGGTAGTGGGGTTGGTACACTTACAGATATTTACCTTATGTTTCTGTGAAAAAAAATCTTACTGATATAAAAAAATTTACTATTTAGATCAGAATAATTATTTTCTTTCATGTGAAGCAAAAAAAAAAAAAGAAAAAAATCCAGCAAATATTATGTTATACAATTTTGAATCAAATTGAAAAAAATAGCTTATTTTTCAGCAAATAACAGGGAAATTTGGGATTACAACATCACTGCAGTATAAAACGGAGATAGCACTTATTTTGTATAAATAAGGGAGACTCAGAGCTATACATTGGTACCAAATTTACCACCACTGCACTGGGTGTTTTGTTAGCAAAATCAGAAAAGGTTGCATCCCCATGATTAGACATGTTAAAAGTAAGTAATAAAAAGAAAATAATCATCAGAAACAAACATCCCACATCAAGCCCAATCATAAATTCTCTTGCATAAGAAGAACCAGGTACTCAATAATGCTCATATTTAAACCAAGACACACCTACAATTGTGTTTTATTCTAAAGTAGTTCCTACCTTTCTCCAGCATATACACGGTCTGGGTGAACTTGCTGACATTCTTCTGAACAACATCCACATTGAGTTGGTCAAACTGGGTGGCGGTCCACTCCTCCACTAGCGTTCCCCATTCCTCCGAGGATTCCCAGAGTAGACGACGCAGCTGTAGGTCTCTCTCCACCTCAGAGAGGTCATTGAGGACTTGCTGGGAACTGACGCCATATTCGTAGTCAGCTGAGTCCCTGTGTTGGGATGAGTTCAGCTATTGTTCAGGCTCAATATCACAAGGAAATGTGACAAAACTGATTGTTTTGGATTGTTTCATAAAAAAGTTTGTTAGCCCTGGCTCCCTTTTGAAAGGATGGCTAACCCCAGTGGCTTAATCAGCTTTTCCAGAGAAGGGGGAAAGGTGCATCTGGTCACCGAATGTCCCCGGGGTTTAGAAGCACCAGTCTTACACCCATATCCATTTCTTAGTCTTCCCCCAGGAGGCACGCATATATTAAAGCAGGTTGGTGCAATATAGGCTGATGTTGCTTTCACTGTTATACTGGAGTGTGTGCACAAAAGCACTAATTTCACAGAGGTCAATGGGGGGGGGAATTCCCACAGGGAGCAGCTGTATTGTATTTAAAAAAACATATTTGCACAAAGTGCAAACAAAATTATTTTTCCACCTTATTTAAGGTCTGCAGAATGCTACCTCCAAACCTGGTATAGTTTTGTCTCAAATGCATTTTATTGGATACTACTTTGACACTATATTTTATATGTTTATCGATCTTGCAAATGTTAAGTTCTGGTCTAAAATAAAACAAAAATGTGCTGAACCATACCAAATGACATACAGACATATGTGCTCACTGACTTCATGAATAGTATATTAAATTAATGGTCCATGGTCCAATCGCTAATAGCCTCATCCCCAGGGACCCCAGATTTTACTGGAAGTGGTCACAACAATATTGGTGTCTGAAAAAAGGCTACTATTTTTTTCTTCATTAACCTTGTGAAATATTAGGACTAAAGGATGTTTAGTTTGGAAGTTATGAGCAAAGAGGTGTCCCATTTTGTTTGATCAATATTAGTTTTACACAGTATTCTATGGTGTTTACAGAATTTGTTAGCTCCCATATCAAAAAGGATTGAAATATATGCATGAAACTTCAGAGATTTGGTATTGGGGGTCGAAATCATTCCATAAAGATTAGTTAGATTGGGCCACCCCCTTTAAGGTGTTCTAATTCTACATTTTTTTTTTAACAATTACAAATTGAACATCTTACTCTTTAAAACCTCTGAGCTTTGCTTGACTAGAGATGGAACTTCCAAATCTATCCTGGTAACTGGAATAGCTCCTGGCACGAGTTGTTAGAGCAGTCAGCTCATCGTTGAGAAGCTTGAGATTTTCTAAAGCAACTATCGCTAATGTGTCCGAGCTCAGCAGTTGGGGCTCCTGGACCCTATTCCTTATATCATATGTCTCCACCTGCAATCAATTCAGTATTTTATTCTCGATTAGGAAGTTGCTTGTTCATCTTCAACATTGATGTAAAGATTTTATCTTATAGTTTGTTGCTGGTAAATACATAATCCCTTAGTGTGTTATCTTACCTGGATTCCTTGGATGTGTGCATTAAGATCATCACTAAACTTGGCAATGTTCTCATCCTTCTTGGCCTCACAGTATATAATAGTAGACTGCATTAAGGATTCAAAAGAGAAGAGTGACGATTATTATAGTCTGATTTTTCACTTGTGTCACTTCAGACATTGTTTTTTAAAAAAGAGGTAGTGCTCTCCTAAACACTCTCCATGTCAAATTAAGGAGAGTATTCTGGGGAGAAATTAATTACATTTACTACTGCAATGTATATCAAAATATGATCTTCAAAGTGGAGTTACAAATCACTCTCTTACACTTTTGCACTTAAGGAGAGATGCAGGGGAGCAATTACTCTCACTCCCCTTAAAAGATGATGTCTGCACTTCATGCATACTGTTGAGGCTATGGTTTCATTTGGAGGGTACTGAAATTTACACACTGCACTGGGTGGTTTGTTAGCAAAATCAAAAGGTTGCATTCCCCATGATTAGACATTTCAAAGTAAGTAAATAAAAAGAAATAAGCACAGAACAAACATCCCACCTCAATCCCAATATAAACTCTCTTGCATAAGAAGAACCAGGTACTCAATAATCTCATATTTAAAACCAAGACAAACACCTACAATTGTGTTTATTCTAAGTAGTTCCTACCTTTCTCCAGCATATACACGGTCTGGTGAACTTTTGCTGACACTCTTCTGAACAACATTCCCCCCAACATTGAGTTGTGTACACTGGGTGGGCGGTCCACTCCTCCACTAGCGTTCCCCATTCCTCCGCGGATTCCCAGAGTAACGACGTCAGCTTGTATGTCCTTCTCTCCACCTCAGCGATGTCGTTGAGACTTGCTGGACTGACGACCATATTCGTATTCAGCTGAGTCCCTGTGTTGGGATGAGTTCAAGCTATTGTTCGCCTCAATATCACCAGAAATGATGACAAAACTGTTGTTTTGAGATTTTTTCATAAAAAGTTGTTAGCCCTGGCATCCCTTTTGAAAAGGAGGCCTAACCCCATTGGCTTAATCAGCGTTTTCCAGAGCATGGGAAATGTCAATCTGGTCACCGAATGTCCCCGGGGTTTAGAAGCACCAGTCTTACACCTATCCATTTCTTAGTCTTACCCCAGGAGCCGCATATATTAAAAAGTCCGGTTTGTGCAATATAGGCTGAGGTTGCTTTCACAACCCTTGTTATACTGAGTGTGGTTCCACCAAGCACTATTTCACAGAGTCATGGGGGGGGGGAATTCCCACAGGGAGCAGCTGTATTGTATTTAAAAAAACATATTTGCAACAAAGTGCAAAAACAAAATTTTTTTTCCACCTTATTTAAGGCTGCAGAATGCTACCAGGATCCAAACCTGGTATAGTTTTGTCTCAAATGCATTTTTATTGGATACTACTTTGACACTATATTTTATATGTTTCTCGATCTTGCAAATGTTAAGTTCTGGTCTAAAATAAAACAAAAATGTGCTGAACCATACCAATGACATACAGACTATGTTGCTCACTGACTGTGAAGGAAGAAGGAAATTAATTAATGGTTCCGGGTTCCAAATCGCTAATAGCCTTCATCCCAGGGACCCAGATTTTACTGGAAGTGGTCACAATATTGGTGTCTGAAAAACGGCTAACTATTTTTGTTCTTCATTAACCTTGTGAAATATTAGGCTAAAGGATGTTTAGTTTTGGAATTATGAGCAAAGATGTGTACCATTACTTGTTTTGATCAATATTATTTTTTATTACACAGTATTCTCATGGTGTTTTACCCAGAATTGTTCTCCCATATCAAAAGGATTGAAATATATGCATGAAACTTCAGAGAGTTGGTATTGGGGGTCGAAATCCTTTCCATAAAGATTAGTTAGATTGGGGCCACCCCCTTTCAGGTGTTCATCATTCTTACATTTTTTTTTTAACATTACAAATTGAACATCTTACTCTTTAAAACCTCTGAGCTTTGCTTGACTAGAGATGTACTTCCAAATCTATCACATGTAACTGGAATAGCTTCCTGCACGAGTTGTTTAGAGGCATCAGCTCACATCGTTGATACGCTTTGAGATTTCTAAAGCAACCTATCGCTAATGTGTCCGAGCTCAAGGCATTGGGTCTCCCTGGACCCTATTCCTTATATCATAGTCCTCAAGCTGCAATCACTTCAGTATTTTAAGATTCTCGATTAGGAAGTTGCTTGTTTCATCTTCAACATTGATGTACGATTTTTATCTTATCGTTTTTTTTCTGGAAATACATAATCCCTTGGGTTATCTTACCGGGGATGCCTGGATGTTGGCATTACATCACATCACTACACTTGTCAATGTTCTCCTACTTCTTGGCCTCAACATATATAATAGTAACGCATTAAGTATTCAAACGAGAAGGTGACGATTATTATAGTCTGATTTTTCACTTATGTAACGCTTCAGACAATTTGTGTTTTAAAAACGGGTAGTGCTCTCCAAACAAATCTCCATGTCAAATTAGGAGAGTATTCTGGGGAGAATTAATAACATTTACTACTGCAATGTTACATCAAAATATGATCTTCAAAGTGGAGTTCCAATCACTCTCTTACACTTTTGCACTTAAGGAGAGATGCAGGGGAGCAATTACTCTCATCACTCCCCTTAAAAGATATGTCCGCATTCATCATACTGTTGAGGCTTGTTTCATTTGAGGGATGGGTCATGTAGGTACTGGAAATTTAAAAAACCAGAAAGACTATTGGAGGCAGTATATGCATTATTAAATGCAAATGCTCGGTATTGGCAGAATCAATGCTTCAAATTGGTCTAATTTTAATTCAAACGATTTAAATTTTTATGATTCCTTTTCAGTTAATGTCACGTTTGATGATCTTCATGTGGTGTCCTGAATTATGGCAGAAGGTGCAGCACTGAAGTTGTGGAATTATAATAGCTGTATATAGTGTGATTTTTTATTGTGGTCAGTTCATTAAAAGTTTTTTGACTATCCTATTCGTGTGAAGGTTGCGCTTTTTATCTAGGAAATCAATGCAACTTTGTGTGGCCTGGATTAAGGCCAACAGTCTTTGTATGGCTCACCTTAAGATCGATTGACATTCATAAGATTTAAATACGTTCATGTTATATGAAACAGTACCTATTGAATGACAGGTGTTTGTCTGGCCAGGTATGCGTATAATAAAGCGCGTGTTATTGATCGCCACCACCCTCTTCATCGAAAGTGATGTTCAGTTAGATATATGAATTACAACGGATGTAGGCAAAACCACCAGATGTATCATACAATGCAAGCCCTTTAAGTTTTATTTTAATTTAGAATTCTTCACACCTTTATTGGACATAGACAGGACAAAACCATTATGATTATCAACTATTTATCGAATTTAACTCAAAGGGATCAGGAAATGTACATTCAACTTTCAAGGTTCAGACGAAGAATTTGGAGGCACCCAAATTGTTTCATCATAGTAATTTCAATAGATTAATACTCAATAGATCCTTACCTTGGATTTCGTCTACATAAAGCCTTAAAAGAGAGAAAAAAAAGAGGATTTTTATTTGCTTTATATTTCAATGTAAAACATAGCTGAACTTTTTTGTTATTTGCTCCTATTACGAATTAAAATTTCACAATTTTTGTACCAAAGAAACATTCTCAGCTTAAATCCTTTTAGATGGGAATTTTTGATGGAATGCCTTACATCAGGGCAAATTCAGTACTGTCGATTTTTTTAAGGAACAACCTACGTGAAATCTCTCGTTGCCACTTTAAATCCGTTTATAAAACATACCAAATTTTGGGGGGGCTTTTAATCACTAAAGGAACATTTACGCTAATATGGTCTACTTCACTATATCTTGGCGTTGTAAATTAATGGTATCCCAACATCCCCCCAAGTGAAACCATATACCCTCGAAAAAAACTCGACATAGCAGAACTGACAAATTCAAAATCAGACTATAACATATTTTGTTGCTTTTATCATAAAATATAATTCCAATCTACCAACTACTTTTGCTTTCAAGAGGGCTGCATGATAAATAAGCCCACTCTCTTAAAACACTATCAGTTATTTGCTAAATCAGCAAATCGAAAATAAATCTCAAAAATCAATTTTTGCATGTATGTATCAAGAACCGGCATCCTAACATACCCTGCAAATGATAAGACCAGAAGCCAACCTAATAATGACAAAATCTGAGATTTTAGTCATTAAACTGTCCGAACGGACACTTACTACCTCAACACGTATTGAAATGTAAATCGTATCTTTTGGGAACACTGCCGTTTTTTTCCTTTTCTGTCTTGTCATTCTACAACAGCTGGAAAGGTACTTATGAGAATTCCTACAGACTTATCCTTTCACTTGAAGCTATTCCTGCAAATTTCAAATTTTGTTTCAAAATCACTGATATAGTGTCTTTAATGTACAGCATAGGTTCCTGGTTGAAATCAAAGAACGGATTTAATCTTATGAAGGCAATCAATCGCCAGGTGAGGCCCGCAAAATATTGGCTTCATCCACACCACATCAAATTTGTATTGATTTTTCCTCCTGGCTAACCATACACCATCTCTGCGAATAGAATTGTCAAAACGTTAAAGTTTGTGACTCAGATATTTCGAAATATGTAAGTGATTAAAAATGTCATCTAGATCGAAAGATAGTTACCTACAATGCTTATAATTCCGAAGTTTGAGATGAATAAGATGTTTACGTTTTCTGCAAGGTAAACATTTATGCACAGTAATAACATCACCATATGATACCGTGATACCATTTCCGGTCCGGAAATGTTATAACAAGTTTGTGTTTTTCTATATGAATGAGTTCGATTTAGCTTAGTTTATTCACACATGATTAGTATATGGACCACCATTATGTCATGCCAACAACGCAATTTGTTTTGAAAATCTCTGAGTCGGCATTTAAATGGGAAAAACTCCCCTATAGGCAAAAAAAACGGTACCTTAATATAAATAGTTAAAAATTATATTACCTTCAGATGCTTAAAAACTTTGGCATGAGAGTCTGATAAAGCGCCAGTTCCTTCGTCCGGGTCAATTTTCATATTGAATCCTTGGCTATGGTAAAATTCTTGTCCCACATTAATAATCTCTCTTCCAAAGCAGGAAGCGCCGAGCCCATACTACCAAGAAAACCAAGATGTGTCTACAACCCTCCACCTGAGTATGCACATGATCAAGCTTCTTTGAAGCTCCCTGAGAAATTAGAAGTATCAAAAATAAGCTTAATTTTATGACCTTAATTTACAAATGGGCATACTTGGGTTATAAATAATCCTTCTTGCCAAATCAACAAGAAATTTCATTCACCAATCTTGTTCTTTCGCACATCACGAGAAGTTCAACGAAATATAAGCTGTAGCCGCTCCATACAAAAAAAAACTTTACTTTTAGTGACATTAAACACACATACATACAGTCCACACACACATGGATTGGCAAAAGATACCAAGTGATAGCTTGGATATTAAACAATATTGACTGCCTATATTTGTGCAATTGTAAAAACATATATTCAGTCAGACTTTGACTTTTCCATTCCACTGACTTTCGCTCGTGAAACGGAAAAGTAAATAAAAAATTACCTTAATCGGGCCAAATTCATCAGGTCTTTCATTAACATTTAGGTAAATATCTTATCCATATTTAAAAAGCATTGCTTATTACCCTTTGCAAACATAACCTCCAATGAATTCAGGTCCCAAATGACTGAGTTGTCCCTGATATTTATGAAATCGGCATTATTTTTTTACTTGGTAAGACGGACAATCTGTCTTTTTTAATACCATCATAAAAAAAGGTTAATTGTTCCTAGTTGACGCGATTTCTTCAGTTTTGAACACAGGTGTTAAAGGGACATGTTTGATGCACCAACTCATCCCCATCTTCAAGTTTTAAAAAAAATACAGCAAGTTAAACTTGCACATCCCCCCTTGCAAGATGGCGTCTGGAACATGAAATAGATGACCTTGCCTTGGTCCAAGGACCTTTGACATCATCTATACAGGAAGGAACCCCTATTGCACCTTAGTTTGGTGTAAATCAGACTTGAACTTTTCGAAGGAGAGGTGAAAAATGAAAACCTAACCAAACTGGAACACACACACACACAACATGACCTCAGATGACCTTTGACCTTGGTCTATGACCTTTGACATCATGCGCATATGAAGGAACCCATACTGCACCTTAACCCCAAGTCTGATATAAAATTGGATCGATTAAGCCCAAATTAATTGGTCGAGCTATGAGTTGCAAAAATATTGGGGGAGATGCAGTCGAGCCCAATAGTTTAAAACTCATAGCGAGACCAATTAATATTGGGCTTAAATCATCCAATTTTATCATTATCATGTTTTGGATCCGATATTTTCCGACACTTGGACTCCCCAAAACATGATAATGGTTTAAATCGGACTTAAACATGCATACATACATACACATACATACAATCCAACACCCCTATACTCCGTCATAATTCCTTTTCTCTGCATCAAGACTATGCCAGCATTCCCGCCACACAGAACCATGACAACGCACAAGGAAATACATAGATGCGCGTTACATGCAGCAAATCTTGCACGCGTATGTAGACGCCTATTTCAGAAAAGGAAAAGTATAGTGGGGAAAAACGGATCGGTGAATCATGCACGCTATCATAATATCCCCCTACTGCTTTTCAAGCCAGGGGGATAAAATGTTGGGAGTTGTATACCATATGACCTACTGACCTCACTATTGTAGACATGCCCATCCCAACCTGCAGATGTAATCTCCTGCTATACATCATTTTAACTCTAACCAGCCAAAACAAGTTCTTAAAAGTTAAGCCGAAAAGTAAAGACCAATATTGATTGATGACACTTCATCATATAAATATTACTTTGAGCAAAAGGATACATGTATATAAATCTGACCATGACAATAAACATAAAAACAAAAAAAAATACACGAGTTTACATTTGATAACCTTAATGAGATCCTCCATTTTGGTTATTGGCTGTGAGAGGCAGACGACCGCAAATGAGGTCAATGACTTTTGTGGGGTAGGGGATAGGGGAGACAGTCGCCTTGAAAGCCGCTGCCCAATACCTTAATCATGCCTCGCCGACATACAACGTCCATGGCTTTCATGGAAGGAACCGTGGGTAAAGTAGAGAGAGACACGAAAGTGTGTACAATTAAATGGATGTTTACTTATATTGAATGGCCCTGTCATACAATTTGCACTCTTTACGCCCTATAGATTATTTGATTGCTAACAAATTGAGTGCTATTGGTAAAGAACCCCACACTGTTAAATTCTGCCTTGGTACCAGGTTGGTTAGACCACAGGGGCATAAATAATCTGGAAAATAAATATTAGCATAAATAATCTGGAGAAATATTAAGTCAAATATGCTCCAGAAGCATATTTGAATCTGCTCCTAAGCTATTTGACTGCACAACAATTACTCCAGAACATAAATGGCAAATTATGCCTTTTTACAGGGAGCAGTGAAGAAGATTCTTAAGTCAAATACTGCTCCAGGGAACATATTGTAATGTGCTCCTGGAGTGTGCGCATTCAAATTTGACTTAGAATATTTATCCAGATAATTTATGCTCCAGGGACCATATGGTCCTAGACTATAATGCTCATGGGGCATAATTTTGGGTCAAAATCTCATAGAATGCTGTCTACTTGCTTATATGAGTAAAATAAATCTCTGGGCTGTGGTCCATAAGAAAAAATCCTTGTTTGCAATTTTGTCACCATGTGAGGTGGACAGAGTTCTATAAACATCTCTTAATTGATGAGAGGTACAGCAAGCCTAGGTATTTATACAATATATATTGAGCATGCGCAGGTTCCTTTTGCCCCTTTTTGTCTTTTTAGGTGGATCGCTGACAGTGCCTTTAATCCATGAGCTTACGTGCCAAAATGAGATGTGAGCATTGCACTAATTGAAGAATTCAAAATCATTACCATGGGGTTAAATTTTAAGTCAATCTCAGAAAAAATGGTGTAATTTTGGAGTTAGCAACTAGGTTGCCAAGATCATGCCCTCTAGGGCGCAAGCAATAATACTTTCACGGTGTATACTACTTTCACATCTTGATTTCAGTAAGAAATCCAAAAGTCAGTATGGTCATACCATTCAGTTTCTGTAGTGAGTACATTGATGCAATTCCTCTGGAGACCATTCTCGCTTGTTTAGGGTTTGTTGCACATGGATCCGTTTGGCCTGGTCAACCATCTCACAGTACACGCTCCATATTCTCCCAGAAAAAAGGCAATAAATTTAAAAAACTATAATTCGCGTTCTCGGCTTTCACGCTCGCTATTCCAGATAACAATAAGCTGGGTGGCCGATCCATGACCTTTGACCTTAGCATCTGATTTTGACCTCTCACAGATAGGGATCCCTTGTGCCACCTATATACAAGTTTGGTTCCAATTGAACTTCACTTTTCATTGAGTCAATTTTATTTTGAATTTTAGTGACACAATACATTAGGCCCACCGGCAAATCCCGTAGCGTTTAAAAAACCATTGGCCAACCCCTGGGCAAGTACTAATTTTGCCGAAATAATTTTCTTTAAAATGATAAAAATCAGTTTTACATACAGAGTGTGTTTTCAAATCTAGTATGTGCACATTCTCTTGAATTAAATTTAAAATGCCCATTCCTCCGGCGATCTAGGACATACTAACTTCGTTTAAAGATTGCTACAGTTCGCTATCACAATACGACGTGTACGAGTGTACGAACGTTGACCCCTCTACAACCGCGGTTAGTATTGCCTACGAGTCAAAACATAATTGCATTGTTTTGGGACCGCCGACGTGTCAAAACAGAACCTGGCATGTCCCGGCTACGTACCGGAAAAGTTCCCGATAGAAAAAGTGCAATTAGGCCACCAGTTCTGATCACAGCAGTTACGAAATTAAGTGGACCAATATTGTTAGTGCGCAAAAGATTTGATGGAAAATGAGATCAGCAGTAGTAGACATAGACTTTATGTTGGAATAACCATACAAAAAAGTGTGATGTCGTCAATGTCCACCAACACGTCATGCACAATTAACACAAAAAGACTCCCATTAATTTATATCGAGCGACTATATGCAAGCACAGCATACACTCGCCTCGTACTTAAGAAAATAATTTACTAATAGTAGTACAGACAGGATCGACCCAGGTAGGACACAGCCATCCCCTTGTTTGCCCGTACCATTAGCAATTCGTTATTCATAACCTAATAATGCATGCCCTCTGCTCATGGGGATGATTTAGTACATTTATGTAATTTCTGCCACCACATCCTTCACTTTCCGAATTCATTGGGTGTGGCACAATATACAAATTCCGTTTCCCTAATTTTAATGTGAATCTCTGACATTACTGCCAACCCGTGTTGTATGAGTGCACATTGGGACTGAGTACTATATTGGTTCAATGTAAGTAATCGTAGGGGCGTACAGTCTCCGTCACAATCCTTTTCTGAATAGGCGGCCTATATTCGCGCGCAGCGAGGTTGCGTGTAATGCGCAGACTTGGTAGTATTTTCTTTATGCATTTATCATGTTTTCTGTCGGCGGGAATGGCCTGACGTACATGTAGTCTTACACAGAAAAGAACTTAGACGGAGGACTTCGGAGATATATGGTGTATATTATTCAACAACCCAATGGTGTGCAGTGTGACCAGTGAGCATGGTAGTGTGTGTATTAGCTGTTCTCAACCGAAACACCAACATTATTACGGAATTAATGTGGTGGCAATCAGAATTGCAAAGACTATTTGGGTGCGATAATTCCTGATTGCTTGTTTAATTTTTAGTGCTATTATATCAAAACAACATTGCCACCTTTCGCCCATAATGCTTTAGTTGTTAGGAAAAGTGAATTCCTATGTTATCAATTAAAATGTTTCTTTATTTCTTTCTCATCAGCATGTCTTTTTTCTCAAGGTCGAGGCGGAGAGAGGTACCACAGCTTGTTGTAATCATGCAGATGGATGTCTGCACAGTGTCAATAATTCGAACGTACTATCCACTCTCTACCCGACTACACCCGAAGAGTAACTTCAAACATGGCGTGAAACATGAGTTCATGTGCTGTACAATATACAGTTATACTTTCGACAATAATGTATCCGTCAAGCGGCAAATATCGGCAATTATGATCTTTTCATTGCAGATTAAGTGCTGAGCGCATGGTTGACGTTGTTGCTAACTGCTTGTTGGATGTTTGCCCCTTGAGAGATCTGTTTGCTGATATAGTGCTGTCCTGGTGCATTCCCTGGGAGATTGCAATTTGAGACTGCTGCTTAGGGCAAAAAAAAAATGTTTGTATTGGAGTAACCCCCCTACTACCCTATTTTGAAAGCAAGGCCCGGTACAAAGTATACCTACCCTACTTTTTTTTAAATTTGGGATTGTTGATTTCAAAAATCTTATTTTTCACGTTGTTTGTTACCCCTGATTTTTAAACCATTTTCGCAATCTTTTTTTTGTGTTTTTTGTGTTCTGGTGTAACTTTGCAACTTCTTTTGAAGATCTTTCTATAATAATAGGGCAAAAGGCATCAATATTTAATAACACTACATCACGATGTGTATGATTTGAATGGTGTATGCATTTATTTAAAAAAAAAAATCCGCCCGCCCTAACCTATTTTTCACTGGCCCATTGTACTCTCCAATACCCATTTTTTTTGGCCAATACTGCCAGTCAGACACTAACCCCTCCTGATTCAACCAAAATGTAATGCTGGACCTGCTGTTCGAACGTGTCCTCCTTTCAGAAGTTATTATTACTGCCCGGCGGACATTTACCACCGCTGTGTTAAAACAGAAAAATGCTGATAACTGCCGCTCTGCCTCCTGGGTTAAGTATTTCACCAAGTAATGATTATTATTAAATTTTATCCTTTCTGTATGAGTGTTTAGCTGAACAATCCACTGTGCATGAATATATGATTTGAAAGTTCTTTGGATGTATTCTTTTATATCAATCTATGGAATATTTTTAAGAGTTATTAAACCCATAAAGGTAATACACCTTCTTGGTCTGCTTCTTGCCTTTTGTGTGAGACTGATTATTATACTATTAAATGTACTGCAGTTCATCTTTAAGGAAAGTTCCTTGGGCAGGAACCTAATTTGCAGATGTGATTTGCATAGAAATGTTAATCCCTGTTAAACCATTGTATCAGGCCGGTGAGAGTTTGGCTTCTTCGCGATTTCAGCTTTTTATTTGCGCTTCAAAAATAAAGAGCTTTTCTTTCATTTCAGCCAGTTTTAGACCTCTCAACCCATTTTGTGTCTATATTTCAGCACGTTTGCAAAACCTCACTTCACATGGTTCTGTATAATAATATACAGTCTTGCATATATTGGGAGACCTACATTTTTCAAGTAACCCTGCAATTCAATTCAAGTTGAAATTGCATATATTAGAGGAATCCAGAGTCCTTTATTTTCAATTTCACCATGTTTGAATACAGTTCTTGAAGTGGGCAATTTAATTTTATGCACTCTTGCCAATGTAGCTACCCAATTCCCATGGCCTTTTTGTTTAACTGTCACTGGAGACTAAAGTACATGCACATCTCAGATCGATTTCCAAGTTGCTTCATCATGATGGGGAAAATGGCTCATCGGGCATAACCTCACATCCTGGGATCTGGCATTTTTTAGTCCTTTGTCTGTATGTTTTGGTTTTTTCTTGGGATCTTGGGATCTTGAACCCTCCCTGCAGCGGATAACATAGATGGGTTCAGTTAATCATGTTATAGTAGCCATGGGTAATATATCTGGAAAAAGTCCACTTCTGCCAATTCCCCCTCCCCCAAGAAACCCCCTTTTGAAGAACTTCCACCCCTCTCGCTAAAACTCCTGATTACGTCCTGGTCCTCACCCTATCCCATCTATAATTTAGATATTTTAGTTAAGGTAAAGCCCATCTGACACACTTCACTGACGCAATCGTATTTTTGAAAACAAATTTGGGATACACTCGTTCGAAAATATCGCCGTTCAAAAAAAAATCCTCGTTGCAAGATGTGATGGGGTTGAGGCCAAGTATCGAGTGAATTACCCTTTTAATAACGATCAAAGGTGTATATGGGTCCCCTTATGGAACACCCACAATTCACTACCCTCAACATTGTCAGATTTTTTGTTTGTTACAAGCCTGAACATTATTGCTATATGGAACTTCAGAACATATGACACGCTCCCCCCCCCCCACCTTCAACACATCCCCATATAGGAGCCCCATCAAAAGCTATTAATTTAATAAAATATCACTCTCCTATTAATCTACAAACACTCTGCAGAGAATACTGCCAGCTAATCCCCGATTTGTTTCATCAAATTATTTCGGAAATTAGTTCTAGAAAACACTTTCAGCTATTCACAATCCGCGGATGGTCCAGTGCCCCTTGACATTTTGAGTCATTGAGTGATCTGCTGAATTTGGAGGGGTTTCATGTGCCGTCAGACTGTGTTGGTTAAACAGCAATACTGAGAACGAACACCTTGGTAGAGGAGAACACATGAAATTCTAATCTCGCAGGAACAATATTCTAGAGCGATTGATTAGTACCAGATTTCTTTACTTGTAAGGGTGCGTCACCTCGAGTGATTTATAAAGGTAATTCCTGTGTACACACGGTAGCCTACAGTACACACATCATACACATGCAACAAAAGCATGCAAAGTGGCAGCCCACAATACATAAAGAATGCATGAATCTTTCCAGGTAAATGGTACACTTACTATTGCAAACTTAGTCGGAAGTCTCTTTAGAAATGCTTTAATGTTATAGAAACTCTTCTCACCCTGCCATATTATTCACTACAATTTTGTTGTAGAATATTACAAACCTCAACATAAGTAAAAATAAATTCAGCTTTTTGTAATCATAATGAGAAAAAAAAATAGAAAAACTGCATGAGAAAAGAATCAGAGTAGATAAATGTTTTAACGGGACTAGACCCATTTAAAGTTTCAACTTGATAGAAGCGCCTTCGGACCCCAAACCCCATCTGTCAAGTTTCACGCCGATATTTTAATCTTTTTTTTTGATGCAAAATCTAAAAATGCAATTTTTTAGCCCATAGGGTACCTGTAAACTTAATATTGGTCGAACCAAAAATGGGCACATTTCGCTCATAATTTCCAAACCAACATCTTTAGCCCTAAAATTTCACAGGTAAAATGAGAAATAGAGCTTTCCTCAGAAACCCAAATTTTGAACACTTCCGTAAAATCTGGGTTTTTGGGACAGGCTATTCGCGACCCACACATGTGGCCGCTTTAAATACTGGAAATTGCTAAGAGCTACCTTAGCAACTCGGTACAGTCTGCACATTGTTGTGTAAGCACAGACATTGATGCGGTCTATCATGGCTTCGTACTCCTCATCCTTGCCAAGAGCAATTCTAGGTCTGGCCAAGGACGCCTTTCCTCTGAGTCTGCGCTAGTTCATCTTCATTGACGGACAACTTGAGATCATAGCGTGCGTGGTGACCAGAACCCATACAGATGGGCTCTCTCTCTGCAAGGCCTCAAATCTCCCTGATTTTAAAGAACAGGGAAAACTTCAATAGGTCAGCCTGAAAAGATTGCACATGCCTTCTACTAATAGACATGGGAATTAACTTATGTGAAAAAACCTGAGAGTGCAAAATTGAAGAAAAGTGTGAAAGGTAGTAAAAATACCACCAGTGGGCTCAATAGAGAAAACCGAAATTAGGACAATAAAACACCTGAATTCAGTTTATGAAGTAGATTATAGGCTACAGTGTTCCACTATTGACAAAATGGTGTTTAATAAAGGTGCACTGAGAGATTTCAAGTCAAGTCATCCATATTTCTCTGTGATATGTTATATCTATGATTTCAAATAAATTAGACCCTCAGTAGATTATCTACCTTTTTATTTAGGGGGGGGGGGGGCTACAGAAACAAATGAAAGCAAAAGGAATTTGGTATATGCTATATTTTCAATAAAACATTTCCTATTTGCTCCTAAAGGAATTAGAAATCTTCATATCACAATTTTTTGTACCAAAAAACATATCTCGCTTAATCCTTTCATTATGGAACTTTTGGTTTGACTGATACTTTTACACCAGTGCAAAAACAGAATGTTCACATTTTTAGGGACCCTGTTATTTGAAATATCCTTGTCAAAATGGTGAAATAAGTATTAAAGGATCCTGGTAAAGGGTTGTCCTTTAAGAAAAAAGTGGGTGCCCGTTGTGTGTTACAGGTACCCCCCAAACTTATATTGTACGTGGGATACAATTTGACCTATTAGTAGGTCACAGCCCTAATGTCCATCTCTCTTTGTCGTATGTCTCTCTCCTCTTTGTCTCCAGTCTCCCACACACATACTAAACACACTTACCCCACTTTGTGTTCAAAACCAGCTATTATGCCTTTGATTTTTGACACCCACTTACGTCTGTCTCTTGATTGTCCATCTCTCTTTGCCTGTATGTCTCTCTCCTCTTTGTCTACATGTCTCTCTCCTCCTCTCTCACACACATACTCATTAAACACCTTACCACCACTGTGTATTCAAAGCCAGCTATATGCCTTTGATTTGGAACACCACTTACTCTGTCTCTTGGTAGTCCATCTCTCTTTGCCTGTATGTCTCTCTCCTCACTTTGTCTACCATGTCTCGCTAATCACACACACAGTCATTTAAACACACTGTGTGTTCAAAGAGCCGACTATCACCGAATGCTAAATGGAGTAGATTAAATGTACATCAACAAATCCTCAAATGAACCAACATGGACAGTGGACTACATTCGGCCATTGGTTGTCCAAGGTCACATGCTTAAAATTATTGAGGCTGAAAAGTCGGATCTAACATGGAAATCCACATGATTTATTATAACTTACCAAAACGTTTTGATCTTTGCCATGAAATCTGTATAGATTGTTTGCCCACGTTCACCAATCTTCGGATTGGGGAAAGAGGGTACATGTAAAATGCAAACTCTGTAATAACACCCAAGCACTCCTCCATGTCTAAACAATTGGTAAAAATATCTTTACACAGGGCGCTAATACAAAGACAACAACAGTACATTATTCATTGAATCCTGCATTCCAATACCTATTACAAACTCCCAAGATAATTTCAAAATATATCTATCTTCCTGTTATACCGTGCTGGATTACCCTCCCCCCCAGCATTTTGCCTACTGCCCAAAGACCGATATTATTATTACAACATACCAACAACGGCCATCCACATCGTTGAGATTACAGTTCCATTTGAAACTAACATTCAACCGTGGCCATGATCTCAAAACTCTCGGTATAAAACCTTAGGCCGAATATGAAATCCAGGAGGGTATAAATGTCATCTTATTATTCAACTGAGATTGGGTTCCAGAGGGTAGTGACTGCACAATATGGAATAGATTGGGCGAGGGTTTTCCACTTTCTTGATGGTAACTCTATAACATAAAAAGCCATTTGCCAAAAACCCTGGCCAAAATTGGCCCTCACATGTAGCTATCCATTGGTACCCGCTCTAAAGTGAGCCTAACTGGGATTCCGCCCCATATTTAAAGATTTAATTCTTCCTGTTCATTGTCTTCGGCTGTCCACACTTCCACACCTCTGGGTTTGTTTTCACTTTTAAATAGTCTATTGTGTGAGTTTGTTAGATTAATTTTGTTTCCATGTATTTTGGTGATTGTTTCCCTGCCTGTCTGCTTTTCTCCTTTTTGGAGTTCAGTGTATGCCCTGGGGTATATGTATTTTCTTGTTATTTTTATGGTTTTTTATGATAATAAGAATGATGGAATAAATAATAACCTGATGAATTTCCTTCCCTCCCCTTACATCTGTCTCTTGGAGTGTCCATCTCTCTTTGCCTCTTTGTCTCTCCTCCTCTTTGTCTACAATGTCTCTCTCTCCACACACACTCACTTAACACATTGGTGTGTCAAGCCAACTATTAGCCCTTTGATTTTCCCTCCGACTTATGGCTGTCTCTCTCTGGTATTTCCCTCCCTCCCTCGCTCCCTCCCTCCCTCCCTCCCTCCCTCCTCTCCCTCCCTCCCTTAACCCTCCCTCACTCACGCACTCACTCACTCATCACTCACTCACTCCCTCACTCACTCCCATCACATCACTCACTCACTCACTCACTCACGCCTCACTCACTCACTCACTCCCTCCAATCCTTCACTCACTCCCTCACTGACTGGGCCTCACTCCCTCACTCCCTCCACTACCTCACAATCACATCACACTCCCTCACTCACTCACAATCCCCTCACTCCCTCCTCACTCACTCACTGCACACACATTCATGCCACACCACACTCATTAACACACTTACCCACTGTTGTGTTCAAAGCCAGCTATATGCCTTTGATTTCCCTCCCACTTACGTCCTGTCCCGCTTGGTATGGTCCCTCTCTCTTGGCCTGTTATGTCTCTCTCTTCCTCCCTCTTTTGGTCACATGTCTCTCTCTCACACACACACACACACTCATTTAACACGCAACAAACACACGTACTGTGTGTTCCAAATCCAGCATTATCCTTTGATTTCCCTCCACTTACGTCTGTTTCTTGGTATGTCTATCTCTCTTTGCCTGTATGTCTCTCTCTCCTCTTTGTCTACATGTCTCTCTTTCACACATACTCATTAAACACACTTACCCACTGTGTGCTCAAAGCCAGCTATTATGCCTTTGATTTTGGATATGAACTCATTTTTGGTAGGAGATAAACTGACATAGGCTTTGCCTGGTTGGACTGGCTTAGTGCTAGGCTGCTTCCTGATAGATCATACACACAAAAAAACAGAACCCAAAATCAAAGTTATTACGTTTGCATGAAAAGAATTAAAATGCATAGTACTAACATAATACTCTGTTCATTTTCAGGTTCAAGGGTGATGTCATGATGCGACTCTGCATTTGCTCTAATGTTTTGATTGTGCTGCCTTTATTCGCTTGTGTAAATGCTGTAATCTCGAGGTCAGCGTGTGCATTTCCAGGGCAAAAAACATAGCATGCGCAGTGATGTCACCCTCGAATCAAACTTGAGCTCAAACAGAGTATAGTGACTTCACAACATTTGGGATTTGTTAAGGTTACACTAAGGAAAAGAAATTTGCATATAAATTTATATATAATTGCCATTAAAACTACTTATTAGCCAAAAAAAATTATAATATGATGGGCATATGACCCAAAAGTATACATGTACCATGACTAAAAGTAGCAATGTGTTCCACTTCTCTGGATATAATAGACATAAAGTTACAGAATAAAGGTAAGGTTTTGGGAAGCGGTATTCTCTTTACAACAAATTGAAATCAAGCTGATGGGATTACTTAAGTGGAAGTATGAGCCTGGCGGCCAAGTTCTTCCACCCAAAAATAAGGGTATTGCCGGTTTGACATCAACCTTAAAATGATGTAATATGCAGTGCACAACACCAAGTCTAAATTGCAAATTAAAATGGGCCAAGAACCAAAGAAATGTTTTAAATTCTCACAGCTGTTTAAGAATATAACATTACTAATAATGGCAATGTGTTTTGCATCTCAAGCAGGCATCATAAAGTATAACATTATTAATAGTGACATTGCGTCTCGCATCTATAAGTAGGCATTACAAAACACAACATGGCAATGTGTCTTACTTCTCTGGGTAGGCATAACCTTATGAATCCGCTTTCTTCCTCCTCTGTGTGTTGTCTTTTAGACATCTTTCGAGACTTCTTTGTCACCACTCTGTCCATCCATCATCCTTGCCTGCACTAATCCTTCATCTTCACTGAACTCTCTAAAAATAGTGGCTTTTCAATGCATGTATTTTTTTTATTTGTTTGTTCTAATAAACCCATGTACAGATTTGTGATGGTCTTGAGGAGGTATGATACCTCGCACATAAATGATGAGATCATGTCCACGGATTCTGGGTTCGTGTTTCTTCTTCGTACCAGATATCTACTCCCCAAGGTTGTGAGATTGTTTCCCTTTTTAAATACTGTATACTTTACGAATGATCCAACTATTGCATTTTTTGTGCGCAACAAAGGCCTTCCGACACCCCTATTGCCACATTAAATTTCAGTGCGCCCATGCCTAGTAGCGTCCCATGCTAGCATCGGTAGGCCTCAACCATATTACGTCACTGGCGTCCAGAATCCTTTGCTCATTTTTGTACCTTCCCAAGGCTCTACTTGCGGGGAAGGGCCTGGATGAGGTTAACTAGTTTTGATCATTCTCCATTACTTACATTTCTCGGATCCTCTCTCCGATCAGGATCTCCACCCCCTATTTTTTGTATCCACTGATGGTCGTCCTTGGTGTTCGTGGGGACGAAAATACGGGGTCAGCGCAGAAGTTTGCTCGGTCTGAACATCGGTAATCGCCGAGGTGTGCGCTACGGAGGGTTGAGGCAACCCATTCCTCCCTGATCGCGGACGACGATTGTCTTCCTTGGGTTCCGCATGAGTGGGGAGGGTAAAGGGGGGGGAAAACCACGAGGGAATAACGTTACAGCAAAGAAGGGCAGAACCGGCTGAGTTGGACTTAACAAAGCTGTGGCGTGTTGTTTCAGAAGGTGGGGTGACCATTCTATTCGATACAATCCCCTTTCTAGAGAATCCGCGGAGCTTAAGATGTCCAGTCCTAGTGTTTTATGTCCGTACGATGATGCGAGGGGGAGAGTTGGGTTTTCCTGTTATATGTTTTCGGGAGTCGCCATGTGAAGTTTTAATGGAAGCTGAAATTAATTTTGTGCCCCAATATCTGCATATATATAAAACATATAACATGTTAACATCAGCAAATCTGTAACACAGCACTAAAATTTATATAAACCGGCACTCCTCAACCTTATGAGCATGTTGATAAGGAATGCATGGCATCCGCTCCTCTTACTCTGACTGCTTTGGCTGACCGGATGGTTTTGGGCCACGATTTGATTACTTGTAAGGATGTCTATCATATAACTATTCTGAAACGGTGTAGTCATCCTCCATCCTGCTGCTTCCATTAATATCAGAATATGTTCACTCCTAAGTGAGAAGGCCCAAGTATGTTGCCTGCTTTTCTTAATTTCATGGATGAGCATGCGGGTTAAGGCGATGTTACTGGTCCAGTGACAAGGCTTTCACTTTCAAGCATCAAGATTGAGGTAAGTGACCCGCGTGAAAATGTATGGCCTTGGTTGCAAGGTTTTGTAAGGTTTTAGTGTAGTAAGAAGACGTCGTCAGATATTGAGTCATCATATATTTTCCTCTAAGAAGGCATAGGTGGAAATGTTAAGGAGAGCTCTTACATGGCACTAGCATTTATCTCCAGGATCAGTAGTACTTCTGGGAACTCTGGAAGAACTATAGGCTTAGGTGCATAATTGAGGGTCTGTGTTTTGGCCATGAAACCAGCCCGAATTCAATAGAGTGACCTAGTGGAGAATCGATAACTGCATATACTTGCTTTGTCTGTAGCGCATGAATTACAGAACATCGTCAGGTAGATGCAGACGATCATGTTGTCTTTCTAGTCAAATCGAGAAGAGTGTCTTTTGGTCCAATGGTTCAAACGGTTTCGCCGGCGACGTACTGAAGAAGTTAGCTGTTAAATGACCCGCGTATTTTAGCTAAACTGTACCACAATTTAAAGATTCGTTTTGATTGACCTGTAGGTGGTAATGTCACCCTGCTTGACAACACTTCACTGAAAATAAACATGTTCACTCGGCCATTGGTTGGTTGGTTGGGTGGTTGACGGGAAATCCCGCCTATCATCAGGCACACCACAAAGTGTTGTCATGAAATGAAGAACATTGAAGCAACGACACTCTAAAGGGGCTAATGCAGCCTATAGGAACATAACACTACATTAGTGCACGTCTCCCAACAGATCGAGGCCGAATGCGGGATCATTCTTGTGTTTTTTTTTTTGCACCGGACGTTGAAGCTTCGAGTCTACATAGAAAATAGTGGAGGTGCTTCTTCTTGCTCCCGCCGCCAGGGCGGCAGCTTCTTCTGAAAAAAAACCTTTGCGTTTGAAGACGAGTTTGGAGTAGCCACACAGAACAGAAAAGTGTAGAGATTTTAGCCCCTTTGGAGCGACACTCTTTGTTTTCTTCGTTCCGTTCACCAACCTGACTTGCCTTAAAGGAATCAGGCTTGGATGGTCTACCAACAAGCTGACCATCTTAAAAACCAAACCTTGACGTGGCCAAAAGGGGCTACAAGCAGTATCTTCTTACTTGACCATGATTGCTGTACCTGTTAGTACCTTGCCAAAATTGTTAACGGTTGAAAGACGTATGCAATCAGGTTCTCCCAACTTATGTAAAACCGTCTCTTCTCACCGCAGGCTTATCTCTTCCGCTCAGCCACGGGCAGAATGTTGGGAGCTGGTAATTCCTTGTTGTCATACACCAGATCTACTATGGGCCTAAGTCCTTTAGAAAAGCATCTAGGCATAACACGGCTTTTGAAATGCCACTCCACATTTGATCCTGAATAAGCTATCATTTGTCTGATTTTTCCTTTGGAAAGCTGTCTTCTAGACAGTTAATAACTCCTCGGTAGATGGCTGCCTTGAGGGTATTTGATGCAGTACTGGCACCAAGTGATGAGGCGGATGGTTGCAAGTGTACATGAGGATACTCTTTGTACCTCCTTGGTGGTTGATATCGGCAACTACAGTGGATTTGTCTGATCTGAGTTTCACTAGACTTCCCAGAAACCATCTGTTTGAATCGCTTTTAAGAGCGTGATAGACCGCAGCAACTCCAATAGTATATTAATATGGAGATTTTCCTATTATCTTCGACCATACTACCTTACTTTTTGTGGGAGCTCATGCATGCTTGCCCCAGCCTATCTTCGAAGCATCCGTCGTGGTAATTCGATGAGGTATCTCGTGGAACCTCTTTTTTTCCACCATAAATAATTCTTGGAGTTGACATAATCATCGTAGAAAAAATGCCTACAATAAAACGATATTTGCTAATTGAACTAAGACGGTGTCATAGATCGTGACGTTCGTCCTCTGTATTAATCCCGAAGGTTTACTGAGCATATGCCACCACAAACTTGTCCATACATACACTGACTGTTGAATGCCACTCCACAGTTGATACCGATAAGCTATCATTTGGCCCTGATTTTCCTTTGAAAAGCGTCTTCTAGACGTTAATAACCTCTCTGTAGATTTTCCTGCCTTGAGGGTAGTGTTAAATGAATATAAGGCACAAGGAGGAGTCGGATGGTTTGCAGTGTACATGAGGATACTCTTGTACCTCCTTGGTGGTTGATATATAGGCAACTACAGTGATTTGTCTGATCTGATTTTACAACAAACACTGACTTTTCCCAAAACCATCTGTATGACTCGCTTTAAGAGCGTGTTAGACCCCGCTAGCAACTCTAGTATATTAAATATGGAGATTCCTTATTATCTTCGACAATACTACTCCCTTAACTTTGTGGGATCTCATCATGCTTCCCCATCCTATCTTCGAGAGTCAATCCGTCGTGGTAAATAATTCGATGAGGTATCTCGTGGAACTTCTTTTCCACCATAAGAATCCTTTAGTGGCTAACATCGTATATCTACACGAATCTTTGGCTATGGAACTAGACGGTGTAGATCGTGAGTTAGTCTCGTATGTAATCCCCTAAGGTTAAACCTGGAGCAATATCCACCACAACTTGCAGAAGGGTAGAAGGCCTACTAAGCTTGCCAGCATTCCTTTGCAGCGGAGCCATAGATGGTTCCGGAGATCAATTTATTCTTCAAATGAAAAGATACTATCGCCACAGTTTTGTGATTCTCCTCTTCTTGTCGGAAAAACTATAGGGGGGGGGGTGGTTTTTCTTCAAGTCCCAATTGCTGCTAAAAACTCTGACTTCTGACTTGGAGATGAGAATTAGAATTTCTTTGTTTTAGCCAGAACCAGCTCTTTCATTTCCATTCAATTCGCCGTCTTCATAACCAAAGTAACTGACTCTCATGACTCGATTAGCTGAAGCTACAAACACCCACTCATCGAGATAGTAAATATTTTGTGGATACCCCTCCTTCTCAGATTGTTCTGCTGCCCCACTGTCCCTTCACTAGTCTGTAAAGGGTAAGGAGAGCATAGAAATACGAATGGTAAAAGCTTCGAAAAAGGTACTGGTTTTCTAAACGGAAGCGAGCCCCTTTGATGAGGACAAAATGGAACTTAAAGGTTTGGCGCTTTAAAAAAATCCAATGTCGCCCCAAACAAGCCCTTCTTCAACCTTTGACGAAGCGAAATGATCAAACCATTCTGAAAAGCTTCGTACGAATATATCTGTTCAGATGGCGTAGTTTTTTGAACAGTCGAGTCTCCTGTTTCCTATTTGGACAAATAACATTTTGCCTAACAATATCCTTCACTGTCACTTCCGTTTTTTTGCAAAAACAAGCCTTAATGTCTCTTCTGCATAGGCGTAGAGCAAAGACTGACTTTCATCAGTGGAAAAACTGCAAATGGTAATCTTCTAAAGTTGTTTGGAAGAACCCATAGATCGGAGGTTATCGACCGCCACTCCGGGAGGAATAACTTCAAATGCCCCTCCTCTGGCGTCATAGGTAGGTAGGAAGCAAAGTGAATTGTATCTTCTTCTCCTACTGGCGCCACATCTGGCGCCTCTAGTCTGGAATAGGAAGAATAACTTCTATACTGTTCTAAGCCTCTATAATTGATAGAGTCGTAGCCCGACTTCCGAAGGAACCTCTGTTCCTTCTGAAGCATGAAAATAACTAGTGAGCGGAAGTCCTTCTGCGAAAGCCATAATCGTAAGGTCTGTATCTATAACGGCTAAATCTTGAAGAAACCTCTGTCCTTGTAGACTTAGGCAACTTGACCAGCAGCTAAACTTGTGTCTTCTTTCCCAGCGAGACTAAACGAGAAACTAGACACTGTCTTCACCAAAAAGATCTTACCTCTAGGAGCATTGAATAGAACTTCTTTGGGCTGTCAATTCAACGTCAACTGCATTCTTCCCTTCCCAGAGCCACTATTGGGTAAAGCAATCTTAGTAAAAAGGCGCAGTAGAAGCGTGATGAAGATCTCTCACAATATAAAGGCATCTCTCAAAGGCTTCACTAGACATCTCTACAATAGGCTGCCAATAAGCATTCATAAGGATGCTAATAGACAAGGCTACAATCGAATTCACATATAATTACGGGCAACATCCTTGCCCTCATCAACAATCAATTCTATGGACAGGTTCTTTATGTTTCTAGAAGAACCGCCTTCGATACCGTCTGGTTGGCATGGTCCTTGGCTTCGTAAGATTGTTTACACCCATCAGACTACATCATATCCCACCCACAGAATGGTCTGGGACCCATAGGAAGCTGAACGATTCAAAATCTTCCTCAATGTCAGGTAAAGACTCAGGCATCCATCTGAGAAAGGGGAGTCTTCAGAAATACAGAATCACATTTTCAAAAACCTCGATGAACCAAAACGTCCGTCAAAAAGGGCGAGCAGCATAGGGAGATAGGTACTAGATAGGTCTTTCGAAAATTCTTCCGTCATGAAAGAGTCCAGTATCGGAATAAGGAGCTCCATAAATCTGAGAAATCTCTTACAAGTTCTGTATCCTCAATCAAATCAGAGCCTCTACCCAAGCATTACCAGTGCGCTCGAGACTGGAAGTGCCTTGACTATAATGTGCAATGATTAGCGAGTAAGCAATCTTCCGGTAATTGGTTTAGTAAGCCTTAAAAGAGCTTAACTTTGACTGTAATCACTATGAGCTGACATCGGGATGGCTCTTGTTACGATGATCACTATAAGAGTCATGAGAGGAAGAGATCCCTATCACTGATCAAACGTAACAACTTCAGATCAGTACACCATGGTGTGGAACAGACTTTCCTATTCACAGGTGTATGATTTCTTATTCTAGACTTGTAGAAATCATCCTCTTTAGGAGGCCTTGAAACTAATGGTGACTGACAATCGTTCAATTCGATCTTTAACTTGAGGAATCATAATACGAGGCAATGTCATCTAGATACTATAGACCGTTTCTGTCTAAGTTGAAAACGTTGAGGAGAAAGCCACTGTTTCTTGTCTACATGATCAGTACTTGGTCTAATAGTCTTATAAGAAGAATCTCCGCTATGTCTTGAACCCAATAATCCCAGACTGAGATAACTCCACCTAAGGATAAACCCTCTAGATCTTCGATGTCTGGCTATGAAATCTTAATGATATTCTATCTACTACTTGTTTGAGACTTTGTGGCGTAGAGAGAAAGTATTCTAACCCTTAGAGCTATCCCTGTCCGGATAACGTCGGCAGTGCTGACTGGAACGTCTCTGAAGAAGACTATCTATACATCATGGTCTAAATTCACAGTTCTCTCAGTAGATCGTCCGCTACGGAGACTATTCACTGGAAGACTTGCGTAGTGGACTGGCGGCCCCTGGAAGGGAGCGATTTCTATAATATACAGCTAGTTCTATCCTTATCCTTCCTAGTACCATATGAATATACAGACGGTCCCAAAAAAACTATACAATCCAAGATTAACTTATTTGTGGGCCAAAGTGTAAGTTCATCTCATCTGCGTTTTTGATTCTTTTTAGGAGTGGGCTTTGGTGTTTCCGCTTTGGTGAGATTTTTTAGTTGGTGTATTTGGGGTCCTGGTTCAGGAGTTATGGCTAATTATCGGAGACAGTTGCAAAACTGTTGGGCCAGTTTTCGGCTATCCTGATATCAACCAAGGTTGCCATTGAAAATCACCTTCACGACATCTTTATTGAAATGAAAAATAAAAAGTAGGTATAAAAGTGCTTCTCTTCTTTGATATGAACAAATTTAATAATAAATTTTTAAATGTCGCATTGCTATAAAGTACATGTAGCATTGGTAATTCAATTCCAACAGTCTTGTTGTCCCGCTTTACTCCAGGTTTCAGCAGAAGGTAGAACATGAAATCACCCTTGTTGAAAGTAAAACTAGACCTTTGAACACACCCACCCTTCCTTTATTGCTCTTGTTGAACACTGCTTTCTTCATCATCCCCTGCATGCTTTGAGGCAGTGGGGAATAGGGGAAGTGTATTGTCCCTCCACATTAGAGCGTTGCCCACACATTTGTCCCTCAACAGACTTGTGACTGTTACATAGTTTCAGCAGTCAATGTCCCCAATTCCCTGAATTTTCATGATTATTGTCCCCTGACTAATAATTTATGGTGCTTTCACGAAAAAATAATATATTGAATTTCTTCAATGCCATGATATACATTCACTCTGATCGTAAAATATTCTTTTGTTTGAAAATGGTTTAAACCCACAATGACTGTCTACACGTCCCCTTATACCTTTAGTTTCTGAACCTTCAGGTGAAACTGGCAAAGTGGTTTTATCCTTTGTGTTTAACAACTGACAATATCTCCGCTTAGGGACCATCAAATTGGGATGGAATAAAGCGAGGATTTAGCCTTAGGACTTTGTATAAACAAATAAAGAGTCAAAATATTCTTGCACTAATGCACAGTTTATTTTTTTTATATTTTTTAGTTTGAATTGTATAGTTTTTTATTGGGACAGTCTTTACAATGAAACCTCCTTCTGGAACTACGACGACGGCTAGTCTATTGACTTGATAAAGGAAACGTTGAACATGCCGCTGAAGACGATAGGTGACGACCGACTGTTGGCCCGTGGAGAAGTGGTAAGTATAATTTGATCCGAAGATCTACGATGGCGGCCCGACGATTGAATCGGCGGAGAAACGGTTGAATAATTCACACCCTGAGAACCACGGAGACGGCTCGAAGTTTAACTAGGTGGACGGACGGGGGACCGGAAAGCACTGTAGTTTTGGAAGAAAGAGGAGAAATATTAAATTTCTCTAATCGTAATACACCTCTTCATGAACACTAACCTTCTTCGAAGCCAAGGAGGGAACACTCTGTCTTCATTGGAGAAATCTAACTCCGCCATCACCATACAAATCCAGTTCGTCCTCCATAAACTCATGGACCCGTCGGTATACATCGGTACCTCGGCGGCCCCTCGCCAAACATAATTAGTCATTAGCTACGGTAGTAATACACGGCTTTCAAGAGGTTTTAGAGCTTATTATAAAATTATCATCAACTCGAGAGTACTTCTATAACACATCACATACGTGCACCCAGCCGCCAGAAAATGCCACCAGACTTACGAGTGCCGATCGGTACCGTTATATTCATACCATACCGCATCAATAAATCTTAACAAAGGTCGCTGGGCTTCATTCACTCCCCCCTGAAGTCGCCCTCATTCTAATTCACACTGCAACACTCGGACGCCGGTGGATCTGAGGTTATAAGTTTCACACCACAGATAAAAAATCCAGACTGACTTCTCAAGTATTGTGAATAATCACTGGACTGAGGCAGAATTTGTATTGGCTGGTAAGACTGAGACGTCGTTCGATCACTTGAGAGTATTGTACCGTCAATAGGCAACGGCTGATTTCTTCGACCATCTAGAGACGGCACCGTCGGCTACTCCACCGTAGATAATCTGCCAATTCACAAGAATGGAGGGGTGGATTGACCAGCTAATCGTAAGTAATCACTTAATCCACGCGGAATTATATAAATCAAAGGCCCTAATCATCACAACTGCAGAGTTGGCTGGACGAAATGCCCTATAAACTGTCGATAGCCTCTGGCCACCCGTAATAATAACGTGGTGCTGGAATCTAGATCAAAGATAGAACTTGACTGCTCTTGAAGAAGTCTAGGTTGAGTGGTAGAGGTAGAAGATTCACCGGTGAACGACCCGAGGGATATGCCCTGAAGGAGATGGAGCTGTTATCCTTGGCCTTTGTCTCTTTAACTTTCTTCCATATACAACGTCCAATTCATCAAAAATTTCTGGCTCTCCAATCTGTCTACCTTTGTATATATTCAAGGTCTCTCTCTTGAACAGCTTCTGCACTTCCATACCATTCAGCGGTCCTTGTCTTGTCCACAACGAACTCTTTACATCCATAACATCTTCGAAGCGGTTCCTTCATTCTGCAACGTCAAAAGTAAAACATACTTGTAACGGTTGGTAGATACGATAGTATGACCCGCACGAGAATCGGAGTTCCCAAAAAAGGGTTAGAGCAGAATAAGGCCAAGGGTACAAGAAGGAACGAACAGAAGGACACAGGGGCACCCCCCCCCCAATTTTGAGAAAAATTTGAGATTCACTGCACGAGCCGGAAGTACGCTGTGAGAACACAAATGACATGGTTGCACGGCGACTATGACAAGGGCGAAAAATAAATATCAAATAATGCAAGGAGGCCGACCACGAGACAGGGACATAAGTTCCCCAAGATGCCCTGGCGGTCTAGGAGTGGACTTACATGGGGGGAGCTAAACCTGGGCAAGGAATAAGCCACTTTACACCCGCAGTACGGCAGCGCGAAACAAATGGCCTGAGGCTCGCGGGGGCAACATGTGAAGGGATAATACAAATATATATCTGATACTTATGTTAACAGCTCCGAATTCCACTTCTTAGGAAATCCTCAGAATTCCACTCCTTAGAAATCTTCAGAATTCCACTCCATAGAAATCTTCCGAATTCCACTACTTAGATAATTCCGGATTCCAGGTTCTAAAGAAAACATCTCAACTTCACCAACAAATCATCACCAAACTTCGACGACCCGTAGTAGAGGTAGATGTTATCAGATATATATAACATAAACAAATGCCGATAAATCGGCGATAAAGGGGAAAAATATTATGTATAAATCTCCCATTAAAATTTTCACATGGTTGCCCCAACTGAGACACAAAAAGAGCAAAGGTTCAGTGACGTCATGTTGGGCGTATCGATGCTAGCATGGGACCGCTGCTGGGCATGGGCGCATCGAAAGTTTTAATGTGTCATTAGGGGGGTTCTAGGCATTTTGAGCACAAACAAATGCACTAGTTGGGATCATTTGTTTAATGTCTAATGGATACGACATGTAGATGAAATAGAAATTTATATTTAAAATCACCAAACAACATGGCTGTCACAATTACCTGTATTTGCGGACAGTCTCTCTTTCTTCTATCTCTACACCCTTGAAGTTCTTAACTCCAGCTTCTGGCTAACAGTTCTGTTAGCCCTCATGCAAAATGGGCAGTAGGATTTTGAAAACAAACCCTCACCTTGTTGGCATCAATAAGGGACTCACCAAACGGCAGAGTAAAAAATATGGAGAAACAAAATATTTGTATGATTAAATGTATGGTGGACATATTGAATTAAAGTGCTTGTTTTGCAAATCATCTTTGGGACCCCAAAATATACCCAACGTAGGATCAATTTTATAAGATGAATGTTCTGGTCATCCAGTAGTTCAAAGTAAAAATTGGAAATTAACAAAATACTGGTACTCACATTTTTTGTTGCACGATTGTTGCGCTAGCACACCGATGAGGTTGCTGATGGACCCGCCGGATTTGGGTCCAGTATGAGAGCGGCTAGGAAAAAGGACAACATCCAAATAGTCAGGGGCGGATCCTAGGATTTGAAAAACCGTCACAATATCCGGGGGGCTGAAAGGCTAAACTTGTCCCAAATGGGCTGATTTTGCCCAGATTTGCAGAATAACGGGGAGGCGCGGGCCCCCCTCCGTCCTCATCGCTCCGCGCCTGTAGTCCTTAACAAATTGTGGTTATCCGGACTAGGGCTTGTTAAAACAAACAAAAGCAGACCCAAACTGATATTCAGTCTCGGTACCCATGTTGTGATGTACACAACGCAACTCTTTTTTGCATTTGAACAGGACCGAAACTTATCTCAACTGAGCTAGAAATTTTGCAAAAATAGGTAACAAAATTGACTTTTTGTAAAAATCTTGTGATAGCCTGTTTTGTGAAGGTTAGTCATGGATATTTTGTAGTCCTAAAATTTTGAATAGACCAAATTAATTACAAAAATGGGCTTTTTTATTCTTTAGTTTAGGCTTTATAAGAAAACGTTCATATAGCCTTAGAAGGTGATCATTATTCTGACTAGATTAAGAAATAGTGATGTTATGTCAAAACATTGTTTCATTCAAACTGCAATAGAAAACATGTGGAATACTTAGTCACATTTGACCTAGGCATTGTTATCTTTAAAGACACTATCAGTGATTTGCTAAATCAAGCAAATCGCATAAAAATCATCAAAAATCAGATTTTAGCATGTTACGTAACCAAGTACAGGTATCCATCCTACCCTGCAATGCAAATGACCAAGAGCAACCTAATAGGACAGAATCAGAGATTTAGTCATACTGTCTATGAACTAGGACACTTGCTACAAAGTAATTTGATTATGATGAATTTGTATGCTTGTGTTTGATTTTACACTGCCGTTGTCTCCTTTCTGTTAATTTTACAGCTGTAAAAGGTAACTTCTGAGAATTCTACACACTTATCCTTCCTTTGAAGCTAATCCTGCAACTTTCAAATATTTTTCAATCACTGATAGGGTCTAATTATCAATTGGGTGTTTATCACAAGCACGCCTCAACGGTCACAGTGTGCACAAGCAAAACATAATGTTTAAGCCAAACGTGGTGCAGAGCGACCACAAAACTGTGCCATTTGGTGTACATTATGTCTTTTTAGACCTTAAGTTTCTCACCTTTTGTGTTGTGGATCTGGTTTTTCTTAATGCGTAAGTGTGGCAACATCGGATTATTATAAAAAAAAAGGAAATTTATTGTTCAATAAGAACATACCAAGAAAATATCACTACACGTTATTGTATTTTTATTATTTTTCAATTATCATTATGCTTTGTTTGTTATATGTCATATTATGCTTTGTGTTGTTATATGCTTATTATTATGCTTTGTTTTATTATGTGATATTTTTTTTATTTTTTTTATTTTTTTTATTTTTTGCTTTTTTTAATTTTGTTATTTTTGCTTGTTTTGTTATATGTTGTTTTGATTTTGCTTTTTTTGTTATATGTTAATTATTTTATTTTTTTCTTTTTTGCCTTTTTATCTTGGTCATTTTATCTTTTCCCCCCTTTTTTATCTCTTCATGTCTCAATCCCGGTCTTCTTTGCCCATCATTTGTCATCATGTCGTCCCTCCTCAGCTACTCTTTGTCCCATTGTTCTTTTTCAGCTTTACCCTGTCAATGCCTAATGAGTCCTGGTCATTATCTACCATCCCTTGTATCATATCTCTTATTGTTCTGTTGTCAGCAGGCTCTCCCAGTCCCTTTGCCCATCGCTCCTCCATTCCTCCACATCTCCATGCCCCACTGATTTCTTGGTATCGTCACTCATCTTTGTTCATTATAGTTTCCCATTGTTCTCTTTTGTCAGTTTCTCTCCCCATTTACCCCTCCCTGTGCATGGTTCCTGTATTTTGTTTCCTTGTTTGTATATATGGTTTGTCTTCTCTGTTGTTTTGTTTTAAAAAAGTTTGCCTTTGATGAAAGATCTGCTTAGGATCGAAACGTTCAGGCCCACACCTCTAGAGTATACGGTACACGATATTGGTGGCGAAGTTATTGGGGTAGACCCCGGGGGTAGACCACAGAGTTAGAATATAAACCAAGAGGGCAAACGTGCGTGTTAAACTTTGAATAGGCCAGCAAGTAACCGATTCTCTGCACCTGTGGCGTAACCAGGCCACGGTCGTCGCTGGTGCTGCCACAAGACACACACCTAAAAAATCTGTGCGTTTCACAATGTTATGTTATCAGTGTTGCATTTCCCCCAGTTCTCCATTGTCTGATCGGCCATTTTCTGCAATAATTATACAAAAACCAATCGATGGAAGAAACCAGCATCTGAAAAACGATACTGCATTTCTAATGCACAAAAAGTCTCACGATGACCCCTGTTAATTTTGCTTAGGAAAAGAGATATGAGTCCGAGTGATAGCATGTGGCATCAGGTTGTTGTTGTTTTTTTTACTCGCAAGTGTGACGAACGTAAATACTCCATTTGGTCTCATTAATATGCACAAGGACTTTTCAAACTGTAATCAAACTGAATCCAGACGTTGGTTTTTTTTAAAACCCTGCGAAAAATCCTCTGGGGAACCCATTTGGTTCTTAGAGATTTTTTTTGTTTTTACTTAAAAATGATTATATTCCTCTCATACCAAATTTATGTGGTTCAGCAAGCAGAAAAAAATGCATATCAGGCCGTGGGCAACTATCCCTAAATTTCGGTCTGCCCATTGACTACGTGAAGGCCGCAACCTTAAATCCCAAATTTAGTATTGAACATCATCATTGTCCTCCCACTGGTTGGCATGAATGTGTTTCAGAAGAAGATGGTCATGGGACCGTGATTACGTTTCCAATTGATTAAGCTGTATTTATCGAATATATGGCCAGTACAAGTTTTTTTTTTTGATTGGCTAACACAGTCATCAGGCAAACATTAAAACGCAAATTTGCTCGAATAAGAATTGTGATGGATATGTATTGGCAGGTACGGCAAAGAAGTCGGCTGAGACAAAACTTGACTCTTTAAAATGATTAAGCCTTAGGTTTGTGAATCAGTACCCATTTGATCTCCAGTAAGAAGTAAAATTGTGAGTAATTTCAATTTCACATATTAACACGGACGTGTGGTAACCTGCGTCCAGTTGATTTTTTTGACCCTAAACCCCCTCTGATTGTGAAATTTCAGTGCGTCCATTAATTGTAGCAGAACGCAGTAAAATGCCCCACCCTTAGTTCGTCACGCATTCAAAACAACAAATTTTTGCTTAATTTTGAGGTTTATTTATTTATTAATCATTTAGCAGTTAACATAAGTACACATAAAAAGATGACCGGCAGGCAAAGGCTGCCAGGGCACAACGAAAATGAGGATCACTGACATATGAAAGATGTGCGATCCCACTCTGCCACTTGTGCATGTTACCATTTCATTTTCTCTTTTTCCCCCCCCTTATTTCTCTCTTTCATGTTTCAATTCCCGGTCTTCTTGCCCAATCCTTTGATCATTATGGTCTGCCTACTCAGCTACTCTTTGTCCATTGTTCTCTTTCAGTTTACCCTGTCATGCCCTACTGATTTCCTGGTCATTATCTCACATCCCCTTGTTATTATCTCTTATTGTCTTTTTTCAGCAGGCTTCCCAGTCCCTTTGCCCATCACTCCTCCATCCTCCACTTCTCAATGCCCCACTGATTTATTGGTTATCGTCACTCATTCTTTTGTTCATTAATTTCCATTGTTCTCCTTTTGTCAGTTTTCCTCTCCCCCTTACCCCTCCATGTGCTGGGTCTGTCTTTTGTTCCTCTGTTTGTATATATGGTTTGTCTTCCTCTGTTGTTTTGTCAGTTTGCCTTTGATGAAGGTCCTGCTAGGATCGAAACGTCAGGCCCAACACTTCTAGTAACAGTACACGATATGGTGGCGAAAGTTTATTGGGTCGAACCACGGGGGAGACCACAGAGTTGAGATAAACCAAGAGGGCAAACGTGCGTGTTAACGTTGGAATAGGCCAGCAACGTAACCCATTTCTCTCGCCCCTCGTTGCGTAACCAGCCACGCGTCGTCGTCATTGTTGCTGCACAAGTACACACACCTACAAAATCTGTGCGTCCAACATGTTATGTTATCAGTGCTGCATTCCCCAGTGTTCCATGTCTGATCGGCCGATTGTTTCTGCAATAATTATACAAAAACCAAGATGGAAGAAACCATGCATTAAAACGATCCTGAATTTCTAATGCACAAAAAGTTTCTCACGATGACCCCCTGTTTAATTTTGCTTAGGAAAAGAGATAATTTGAGTACGAGTGATAGCATTTGCATCAGTTGTTGTGTTTTATCCGCAAAGTTGTGCCGACATAAAATACTCATGGTGGTCTCATTATAGCACAAGGACTCAAAACTGTAATCAAACTGTCCAGACCGTTGGTTTTTTTTTAAAACCCTGCGAAAATCCTTCGGGGAAACCCATTTGGTTCTTCGAGATTTTTTACTTAAAAATTGATTTATCTTCCCTCTCATACCAAATTTATGTGTTTTTCAGCAAGCAGAGAAAAAAAATTGCCAAGTCATCAGGCCGTGGGCAAAATATACCTAAATTTCTGTCTTGGCCCATTGACTTACGTGAAAGGCCGCAAACTCTAAATCCCAATTTAGTATTGAACATCTATCATTTGTCCTTCCCCCCTGGGTTAGGCTAGTGAATGTGTTTAAGAAGATGGTCATGGGACCTGCGGACGTTGTCCAAATTGATAAAGCTGTTATTTATCGATATCATGGCAGTAAAGTTTTTTTTTTTGATTGGCTAACACAGTCATCGGCAAATAGTTTCAACCGCAATTTGAGGAATGAAGAATTTGTGATGGATATTTATCTGGCGGTCAGCAAAGAAGTCGGCTTGAGACCAAAACTTGCTCTTATTTAAAATGATTTTTAAGCCTTAGGTTTGGATCAGTACACATTTTTGATCTCCAGTAAGAAGTAAAATTGTGAGGTAATTCAATTTCCCATCTTAACACGGGACGTTGTGGTTCACCTGCGTCCAGTCCAGTATGATTCTTTTGACCATAAACCCCCTCTGATTGTGAATTCAGTGCTCCATAATTAGCAGAAACGCAGTTAAAGTCAAAGCCACCCTTAGTTCGTCACGCATCAAACAAAAAATTTTGCTTAATTTTGGAGTGTTTATTTATTTATTAATCATTTAGCAGTTAACATAATTACACATAAAAAGATGACGCAGGCAAAGGCTGCCAGGGCACAAACAAAAGTGAGGACCACTGACATCTGAAAGATGTGGGTTATCCCCACTCGCCCCCTACTGTCGAATATAACAATACAAAATGAATAAGAATAAAAATTTATTAAAAATAGTGTGGTTGTAAAAAACACAATACAACTTTCCTGATTTTACCGTGTTTGTTTAGCTCTTTCTTGTGGTTTCAACCAATATGGAACTAAACTTTACTTCTAAGTTAAATTCCAAACTAGCACCATACTCTGAGTTTCAAATTGTTAGGTTTAAAAATTAAGGATTCTTTTATTTTCAGTGTTTTGCGATGCAAATGTTTCGATTTTTTTTTCACTGGTGAAATCTGGAGTTAAAATTCAACAAAAATTATTCTGACGAAAAAAACAAAACTGCGGAGAGGAAGAGAAAGGCTATTATGGACCATTTTTTGCAAGTCACAATCACATGTTTTGGTGTCTTGTCAATTTACATGTCCCGGAAAGTAACTTAGTATAATTAGAAAAAACCAATTTGGATTTGGTGGCTGGCGAAAGTACAGCATGGGGTCACGGATGTTTCTCATTTTGTGCCAGTGTGCTTGGATTGTGTTAAACTAAGAAAATAAATGTGCTAAGCCGTGACTTAGGGACTGCTGTTGCCTGAATTTTGCAGGCTCCAAAATAAGAATTACGCCCAGGCAAAGCAATTTTGCCCAATTTAAAAGGGCACACCAAGCCAAGCCTAAGGTAGGAACACCAGACACCCTGACGTTTGTTGTGACCTTCACTCTAGTTCAACTTGATTAGTTTTTTGTGGTTTCTAAGGTCAATAATTCCTGGTAAAATCTATACAATTCCACTTAACCCACTTATTGGGTTGCAATTTAAGTTGATTAACCTTGCTGTGTGTGTAACCGTGGCGGATCCGGATTTGGAAAAACTCAAAATACCGGGGGGCTGAACGGCCTGAAACTTGTCCAAAAGCTTTCCACAATGCTGATTTGCAAGATTTGCAGAATTGAACGGGGGGCGCGTGCCCGCCTCCTCCCCCCCCTAGCCCGTATCCGCGCCTGGTGTAGTTTAGTTATTTGTGCGCTTTCACTTGTTTTGGTTTTGACCATGCCCAGAATGCCCTCCGTCCACCATTTCTGTTGTCAATCCTTGTCATTGTATTCTTCTGTTCACTCATCCACGCAACCAAAGGTTTCTTTGGCAAAACACACAGCCAGCTTTCAGTGAGCCCACTAGTGTAGTGCAGTTGCCAGCTGGTGGGCACAAGTTTTGGAGCTCATCCTTTTAAAAAAGCACAAAGGGTAATTTGTATTTCTAGTCCTAGTTAATTAATGCAACATCTCCTACTACAAATTATCTATCTTTCTTAACCAACCTCATTTTGACTTTTGTGATAAATTTTTCTATTTTTTCCTGATATCCTTCCTAGGCTAATTAGGCATTTACATCAATGAAAAGAATAGCAATTTTTTTTAGGGCTATTATTAGTTTTACACTACAACGCTACAGGTTATTGTATACGGACGTGCTTCTACCGTGATGCTAGTACGCCCAAATAAAAACCGTTCATCAACGGTAGAAATAATGCTAACAACTTATCCCCGTAAATGTTCATTCCGGACATTTTCATCCCCGGACGATTCATCACCGCGACATTTCATCCCCGCTACGATTTCCACAATCCCCTAACTGTATATTGATGTTTCGGTTTTTTTTTATGTACAAGTTGATTAAAACCAGCGAATTAGGATAAAATAATTAATTAATCTCGAAACTTCGGCAGTATAACCGGTAAAAGTAGCATATTGCGGGATGTTCACAGTCGATCGCCGGTTTGATCGGCCACTCAATGACGTGACTTACCCTCGTTTACTAGTCTATCTCAATACAAAGTACCATATATTATTATGCTGCCACTTTGTTTTATGACTAATCACTAATATAAATTACCTGAAACTTAGATTTAACAATTTGTAAAGATGCTTCATCCAGGCTTTTGCTGTCGATCAGCGTTAGCAACCATTTACAACTGCACCCCTGTGTCTTTGTAATATTGCACTAGCTGCGAACTATTTTTTTGAATGCTTCCTTGCTACTCGTTTGATCTTGTATCTTGGAGGCAAGAAAAGGTCATTTGATTCTTCACTCAGATGCCCAATTCCCCATGTTCCTTGGATCATGACATGTGCAATCTTATTAGCCTTTATTATTCGTAGATGTCCATGCTCATTACGGCCACTATCACAACGATTTTTTTTCAAAATGTAAACAAAAGCGCCCCCTATTTTCAACTCAAAGTGCATTTTTTTTTTTGCACTTTTGTGGTGGAAATTGTTTGTAGAAAGACCCCCTGCAGGGCGAGCTTAACGCGCTTATTTGTTCAAGAAATTAATGATTTTTAATGCTTTGTTACTAATAACAAGTCGGGATCCGACTTTTGTTAGGGCGCCAAACAGTCGTAAATGGCATCTTCAGGACCGCTTTAAAATGGTTTAGTGTCTGTTTTTCATTTCACATGAACATTAATATAAAGTGTTGATATGGACTAACACTAGCAATTTAAAGATAAAATTGCATGTGATTTTGGAAAAAAATGATTGATAGTGGCTTAAGCATTGACAATATGAGTGGCTTTTGAAGCTCTGAAGTTGAGTGGTGAATTGTGTTGAGTGGCATATGAATTGGCAGAAAATGTCAACAAAATCTGAAATTTTTTTTATTGTGGTTACTGATATTGTATGGATTTAGCAATAATGCAACTTTTTTTGGTCATTTTGGTTTCGTGAACCCTTTCGCGTCCCACGTAGAAAAAAAAACGGAATCTACTATCTCAACATATCATGAGGACAATTATGCCAGAAAGAAGAATCTGCAATTTTTTTAACCCGTTTTTTTTTTTTTTTTTTTTGCATATTGGAATGCTTATATATGTATTAATCACAACCACGTTCATGAATATCGACCAAATATATCCGAGTTTGTCCTGACAAGTTTCTTGCTTATGTTAACATATTGGACATAATTATTTTCCCCCCATCCCCCACTCACGAAACTTGTTAGGTCTTACGACTTCATAGATCTTCTTCTGTTTGTTCACCGTATTTCAGCTAAGTTCAAACAACGCCCTGTTTATCGGTTGTTCTTTTATGTCTCTTAATTAAAGTTATGTCTTAATAAGAAACCCTCTTTCGATGGTCCAATGTTTAGGTATGATGAGGTACTTTCACCAACACCTTGACAATATCGGCATGTCCTTTCAACAACACCCTTTGTCAAATAGGCCATGGTGAAAATTATCAATAAAATAAGTCTCGAGCAAATAAATAATAACACATACTTAATTACGAGGTTTTATTCTTTATTTTTTCCACAAATGTAAAAAAGGCATTAAATATTATGTAATTACCTTACATTTACAAAAACAATAACTAAAACAACACCTTGAACTATTCGATAGTATACTATCATTGCACAGAAAATCAATTACCATGTCATAAGTAACCGCGATTAAGAATGAATGCATTTGTATAGCCGCGACATTCCTTTCAAAGAATATGTGAATGGTAAGGACAAGGATGTCGGGTAACCCTATTATAGTCTTATTAAACAAAATTAAGGCCACTGGTTTGTCTAAGAGGTTATAACTAGTTCATTAAACTGTAATGTGACTTTGGCACTTTGCAATTTCCTTAATATACTACGCCATGGAAACTTGACTACCTTTACATTCTCTGCTGGGACTTTCGACTTTACCACAGTAAGTCCTTTTTACAAATTTAAAATCATCGTTTACAAAACATACTTCATATCAGGTAAAAGAACCTACGATCCATAGCTACATATTTTAGAGCCCTTTTTTAAAAAGATACGTATATTGGGTAAAATTGAGTTTTCTTCCATCAAGGGTCCTGTATGTCCATTTTCCAAAACCTCAATATATACTTCGCCTCTTCTGCCTCGTGTGTGATACAGGAGAATGTTTAACCTTGCGGATGATCCACGATGAACATTATTGTTGTCACACTTCAAAATTATTACATTTATCATTTCAGTTCCCAGTTTCTTTTTCCTCCCTTTTTCTGTAAAAATTAGTGTAATATTTGTTTATACTTTTTCAAATCCCTTAGTCCTGTACTGGTATTTTGTTTTCATAATCGACAAAAACATTCCCTTAATTCGAAAAAAAATTCCCTTATTTCCTTTGCGATTCCATTATTTTTTTTACATTATCGATTTGATTTTGATTATATAATCACATATGTTCCTATATTATTATGTCTTGTCATACTGATCTTTGATCATGATTTTTCTTATTGGTACTCAGCTATACGATCTTTTGGTTTGTTAGTCTAAGATGATTTTACTATAGTCCTACATTCAATGCTATATGCCGTTTTTTTATTTCATCCGCGTTTCATGTTTTTTCATTTCTTGTAAATCTTCTTCCATTAATCATTATTACTAAATTATACTTTAAAGAATCCTAATGCATTATATACCTTGGCCAACAAATATTCCCTCTGTTACATATCAGAGACATTACTTTCGAAAATAATAACGAAGACTCAAGAATTGCAGGTACTTTTTGTATTGGGACATCACTTTCAAAGTTCAATTATAACAAAAATACTGGTAAAAATACTTATGCCCCACGAGTGATGGTTCGGCCGTTCATACATTTCAACCTTTCACCTTGCATTCATTCAGTTTCGCTACTTATTACGGTAGGCCGCAATAAACCAAATTGGAAAAAAGAAATGAAGGTTACTTTGTCTATGTGTTTATAGCTCTGAGACTTTGATCGAAAGTTAAACCCGCTCACAATTCAGAACAATACCATATTTGCATTTTCACAGTCCATGTAGAACTGTCGACCTTTAAGTTCCCACGGTATATTCTTATTTATATATTATATTATAATATATTATCTATACCGTAGCTTTCAACGTAGTCGCTTAGGAAAAATGTTTTTGAATTGTCTAAATCGTTCACATTTAGATGACCTATCATATGAGGTACAATGAAGCGGAATATAATCGCATTGTCATTGCGTGTGTTAGATGTAGACCTAATAACTTTTTTTCAGTTTAGAAGTAATATGATGGAGTCTGAAGAAATTGACAGAAGAATCTGTGAATAAAGTATCAGCTTGACAATACTACCATATCAAAATATACTGACCACAACCGAAAGTTATATAAGTTTTCTTTTTGTATTCAGTTTTCCTTATAATCTTAACCCATTAAAATTGATTAAATTTATATTTTCAATTTATACAATCATTACAATTAATAAATTTCATTTCATAAATTTATTTATACATTTATTTATGCAGACAGCTATCTAAAATCTGAAACACAAAACCAACTTTAGTTAGTTTTCTTTTGTGTTCAGTATTTTTGTGCTCGCTTAGATCCAAACGTGGCCTTTCCAGAAATTTTGTCCTCTTTGGTTAATAAGTCTTTTTAACAATGCTTATTGGAACAAAACGGTAATATTTTTGATAGGAGCCATGAGCTGTATTTGGCATATATAGTTTTGCCATGCTTTCTTCCGTTTTGCTTTTCTATGAGATATTTGCCTTCAAACATCGAAACATGAAGAAAATTTGAGTTCCGAAACACAACATTTAAATGATAAAAAAATAAAAAATCCTTAGCAGCTTGAATCTTCTTGTAACTTCAAGATATTGATTGTGTGTCCTTATTTCAAGGTAACAGAAGCGGCAGTTGGTAATAGTTTTGTCATCAGCTCACAATGCCTATTAAAAGTCTAAGAAATGTTTACTTTGTAAAAATTCGACCTTTTTTAAGGAAGTGTATTACGTTATCCCATTTCTCACAACCAACACTATTTAAATATTGACAAGAGTCTCTAGATACTTTATTTTCCGACCACAAAAATTATATAACTTTCAATCATCATCTAATCATGGAATCGTGAAAATGGTAAACAATGTTTACTACTTTAAATTGGTGTAATTACGTTAACGTTATTATGTTGAACTTTTTAGTGTATAATTTTGGCCCATAGAGATATGATCAATTAATCGATAATGTCATCAGTTTGGCATATTTGTTGATTTTCAAATTTTGATAACTTCATAACCCTATTCTTTTTGCTGTACAAAATGTTTGTGTGGCATACTGGAGGAAAAAGAGGTGTGCTTCAAATTAGTTCAGAGCTGGCTTATTTTTTTAATCGTTTCTTCATTTTTTCAACATTTTGGAAGTGTATTGGATTTGATTTATTAAAACAACAACAATCTATGATTCAGTGTTTTATCAAAGTCAAAGTTCATCTACACCCTTGCACAATTTTTTTATTTTTTTTTATTTCACTTATTGTATATTCTAACCATCAACCGACCTTTGATGGCTATACGTAACTATATCCAATAATAAAAGTAACAAAAATAAAATAAAACAAACAACAAAAAAAACAAAGCAAAACAACAGAATGAAAAGAAAAAGACGATGTTGTGCACATCTTTTTAAATATCATTTCTGACTTTTGAACCTAGTTTTGCTTTTCTGTGTCCTTTTTTTTTTTGGATGTAAATTGTCACGGGAAAAATTAAAAACGAATTTGCAAGCCAAAATTGGAATAAATGAAACAAGAAGGGGGATTTCCAATGTGGCTCTTAACAACATACAAAATATATTTAATAGTTGTTCTTCTTTTCTTCCTTCTTATTTTCTTCCGATTGTTTGAGGCTGAAACAATGACCGACCTAAGTTAGATTTAACTTTTTGTTTTCAGATGAATGAAATCAATGGGAAAAAAATAAATGGTGTCTGTCTATATATACGACTAACGGAAAATTTATTATAATGCTACCATTTTTACTGTAAATAAATACTGGAAACTTAAACCTGGGTTTATGTAACATTAACAAAAAAATCCAAGTCGAGTACGTAACACGGTAATTATGATGGTAACAATCTTTTTTTTAATAGTCGGTGCCATTGTATAATAGAATCTATTCATCTCATTCATGCAGGGAAAATCGGGACAAAAAGGCAACAACTAACAACAAAAAACAACTCCCTCCCCGTCGGCTTCCCTTCTGCCGGCCGCCTCCAATAACACCCCATCTCCCCTCGACACCTACACAGAGGTTTTTACTGTTTTTACTGTTTACTGTAAACACACACACACACACAGAGGCCGGCACGACCATTCCTTTTGCACGGTTCAAAACATAACACAACATTTAGACAACCCATTCGCTTCACTAGGATACCACAGGCCACAAAAAATGTTCGGGTCTTTCTGGACCGTTATAGTAATGGAAAAAATTTTCTTCTGTCAATATGTGCGCGGAGCCACACAACGGCGGTAGCGCGAAGTCCTACGGGCCCGGGGTCCATAGGGGCCCTGAAGCCAGGGTAATTTTGATGCTCGCTTGGTGCAAATCTGACCCTGTTTTTGAACCTTTATTGGGGTAAATTTTTAAGGCCATAATTTCACAAATATAGAAATATTGATTCTATATAATGCCATGATTCAATGCTGTAGTTTTAAAAATTTCATTTGGAACGTAGACCTACAAAAGGGTATACCTTGTAAGAATTTCATCTCAATTAATTGTCCGATATCACAGACTTAAAAGTTGATAACATTTTAAAAGTGTACAGTGTAATTATTTTTAATTGATAAAAGACACTATTATTTTCTTGAATTAAATTTTGTCAAACAAGACCAAGAAAACTACAACCTATGTCGTTCGGGTTTTTTTAATTATAAAAAACATCATTGCCACGGTAAAATATATTGTTAAAAATCAACAGTAACTTTGTTTCGCCAGCCCCCTTCCCTACCCAAATAAAAAAAAACTAACAAATGTACAACTCCCCACTCCCCTCCCACCAATGCTTTCTCATCACCCTATGAAAAAAAAAATCAGCAGTGGAATATCCAATGTTGCGCCACATCTGAGCCTCAGCCCTGGGAGGTGAACTTCAGGTCAAGTGTGTATTATGCAGATGATTACAAGGCTAAGTTAGGGTACATTTACTCGTTTGAGTGCTACATTTCCACCATGAAGGGTATTGAGTTCCCTGGATCTTTTTTACGTTTTAAACTAAACCTTGCCATAACCAACATGATTTAAGATCAGAATTTGGATAAATAATGCCGCAATATGTATGTTTATATTTTAAAACAAATTGGATGTTTGGATTTCATCATTTTGAATGGAAAACTTTTGATGATTTCTCAAGCTGAAACTACTCACTATCAAGGGTTAATGGATGAAAATAATAATTCTGAGCTACTGGTTCGGGACCTTGGACCCGCCAATAGAATTTTTGAAGTAATCTTAAGAAGCCTGTTTGCATTGTACCGATTATGAATCAATGTTTCTGTTTTATTCACTTGTTGAAGATAGCGGAGGGAAATGATATACCATGCATTCTGTTCCTACTTTTGAAATGAAAGCCAACCTGTTCACCCATTTTGCTGAAAGTCGGCGTTCCAAAATGTTATATCATATGATGCGGGACGGGCTTGATCTGGTGGGTGTTATCAGTCACTTTATTATGTGAAGTTTGCTGATGTCAAGGAAAAGGAAAACAAATTGTAATAATTATACTGAAGACTGAATGTTTTTCCAGATGTTTGTCTGAAACCACACTTCTACAATTTTGATCAGACTTGCCGACATTTACGCAAATGAAGCCTGGTACTTAAGCTTGGGGTTTGAGGACTATATTTTCAAAAGGCGTTCCAATACTGACTTATTCATAAAACCTAATCATTTTCTGGAATATAATCTTTAGTTTTGGAAGGCTATGTTTTCCAAAATTTTCGTCTCCTCGATATTTTTTTAGCTTATTTTTCTGCGTCTGTGAAAATTTTTCTGGGACCCGCGGTCCCGTGTCCGGGATTTTGTAGGCCTGGGCATGAACAGCTCGTGACTTCCCCAACACATTGCGTACATGACATCAATAACACACAGCACACATAAACACCTGCCCACGATCACCTTTGCTATAGCCCAGTGCAGTCAATTCATTTGTAACAGTCTGTACAATGCAACGACTCATCAAAGCGTTATATATTTATACAGGGATGAAGTGTCTCGGGGATGAGTGTCACGGGGATGAGATGTCTCGTGGATGAATCGTCGCGGGGATGCAAATTTCTCGGGGATGAATCGTCGCGGGGATGAAACGTCTCGGGGATGAAATTGCACTGGTAATGAAATGTCCTGGTTTTCCGTAGAATCCCTTTTAGTGGCCACAACACGTCCATTCCGCGGTAACGTTCCGAATTCGTGGGGTGTCGACGAAAACAATTCTTTCCCAGCAACTGCAACCTGGAGAACTTGCTACTACCAGAAGCTTTTTTTTCCCTCCTTGTTTTTTTGTAATGTTTTACAGACTGTACGGTCCACCTTACAGGATTAACCATCAAATTAAGTATTTGCATAACCCAGAAATCAGATTTCGTCTGCAACATTTCACGATTGGGTACGGTACCTGCATCAATGTACCTTCTCACGGGCGCTGACATCTTGGATTTGCAAGGCATTTGTGGTACAAGTAAATTATTTCTTTTCTTTTCTTCCAAGAAGAAATATTTAAAAAGACATTTATTATCCAAGGAAAAGATCTCTAAGAATACATTTTAACGACGAAAGTGGGGGCACTTCCATCCCCAACAACAGTTAACTCTAGGGTCCTGATTTTAGTATTTCCAACAATGTTTTTACTAGAAACGCATTGACATGCACATGGGTTGGAATGGTTTACATGTTGATGACTCCACCACATCAGTGTGATGACCAGTGTTGTTTTGATTTTAAAGGTGCATTTCTTGATTCTGGCACCTTGGTTTTTTGGTATGTATGTTCACTAGATTATCCTTGAGAAACGGCTTATTATTCCCCCAAAATTTCCAGTTGTTCTGACCCTTAGCGTTTTGGGTGGTTATCAAGTGACAGTCTCCAAACCCCATAGACCTACTGTCCTTTCTTGTATTTATGTTCCGTTTGTTTACGGAGAGAAAATCAAAATTGTCGATTTTTTCTTGCAGGCCGGAACTTGCAAACGTCAATTGGGCACACGATTTACTTAGCTCACGGCACTGATACTAAAATGAAGTAAGTCGGGGGACTACGAGGCTGTGGATACGAAATGCCCCCTTTTAATAATAGTAATCGGGTATCTTGCGCTCAATACCTTTTTTTTAAAGCTCAGCATTCTTATTAGCCTGAGGCATTTTTCCGCTTAGTATAACCGTACGATCGCCCCGTGTTTAGAGGGGTCTAAAACGCATTTATCCGAAGCATGCAGCGAAGCCTAAGGTAGGAACAACCAGACGCCCTGCCTTTGGTGGCGACATTCAGCTCTATTTCAACTTGAGTAGTGTTTTGTGGTGTTGCTAGGTTCAATTAATTCCTGTTAAAATCAAAGATAATCTATCTTAACCAAGATGGGACACTCCGCACCTAAATATACGGTGAACGATGTAATGCTGCTACGTCATTCAAATCACTACATGGGGAATGCCGCCGAAATGAAGTCCAGTAGGTTAAACTTAACAGAACGGGCGGCTGACACTGCGGAAAGATTCAAATGATAACAAGGAGCTAGATTTGAAGCAAATTCTGCATTTATATGAAAAGGACAGAGGGAAAATGGGAAATGAAAAAAGGGGTTTGCTATTTACTAAACCCTTTATAATAATATTATTTTATTTTAAACATTTTAAATTAAACACAAACCCTAGCTGGGACCGTACTAAAATTGTAGTGCTTTGCCAGTTTAGTGTAAAAGGGGCCTAAGATATATAGATTTTAGGGCCTTGTTAGACACAAAGCCTCATCTTGAAAATATTCTTATTTTCAGAGACTTTGTGATGAATAAAGGATTATTGAAAATATGACATTAAATTAGGATCGAACTGTGGTCCAGACTCTGTAGACTAGTATCAAGGGTTTATTTGGAGTGTGGGTTTTCGAAAAAATTGATTTTTTTAAAGGAAAAAATCAGTGTTTCAAAATTACCACTGCATACATGCACAAATGCAGGTAAAACTTTTTGGCTGTGCATGTAGCTTCACTACTTTACCTGCCACATGGCATGAAAAAATGTCAACATAATGTGGCGAATGGAATTTCTGACTAAAAACAAGTATACTGTTAATTTGTAAATATTAGCATTAAGTAAAGGCCCTATTATATCTTATTGTCCAAACAGAGAAACTTTGCACTGTGCAAGCAGCCAATTATTTTGTGCATGCACATTTAGAGTTACATGCACAGGTGCTGGACTTTTTCACTGTCATTCGAAACACTGGAAAAATAGACCCCATGGTCCTTTTGGCCCCCCCCCCCCATGTCCTTTTTTGAACATCTATCACAAAAGAGGGACTTTCTTGTATGAAGCTTCTCCCATTTTCCCTTTTATAAATAAATAGAGCAAATTAAAAAATGATTTGCCCAATTTTTTGGGGGAAAAGAGAATTATTTTTTTCCATAGGTTTACAAAACAACTTATTATCCAAATTGATTTTAATTCCCACTTAGGGCTCGCAAAGGGATGCCATGAAAGATATTTTTTTTTCTTCAATATAACAAAAAGAAGTGTCATTTATTTGGCATAAGGAGTATCGGAGGCTCTAAGTTCACTTTTTCAAAAGGCCAAACCACATTGTGATCATATATCCAGCGATTTCATTCTAGTAATCGGGTAGTTTCTGCTACGCATAACTCACATTGTCTTAACATGTTGTTCATTAACAGGATCGTGGAGTTATGACAAAAAAAAAACATGGAATACATTTTCCCCCTGTTACCAGCATGAGCAAGCCGTTTCAAAGAGCCAACTTTGCAGACTGCAGAAGTACAAAATATCAAAAGCAATTTAGAAAGCGAGGAATATGTTCCTTAGAATGGCTTAGGAAGATTTTCATGATTGGGGGGCCACTGCCACCGTGAGGCGCCGAGTGGGGGGGGGGAGTGTTCAGTGGCGGCACCAGTCGAAGGGGGGGGCCGACAATTATCCCCATTTTTTCTTGCTCCCACAGTTGCCCCCAACCCAGAAGAAAAATGACAGATCTTGGCAAGACTCGCCAATTTGGGGCCCAAATCACCAAATTTGTGGAAATATCAGCGATTTTGGGCCAAAATTGTTTAAAAATCTCAAACTTTTGGAAGCCTTTCCCCCAGAATTCAATTATGGTCCCAAAAAAAATAAGGTGGTCCCATACAAAAAGAAATTTTCTTCTGGGCGTACGCTGGGGGAGGGGGATGCTTGGAATTTGATGTTTGGTAAAAAGTGTTAAGATTATTGGGGGCTCAAGGTATTTGAGCCCCCCACCAAAATTATTGGGGAGTGCCAGGGCCCCCCAAGCCCCCCGCTTCCTTTAAAACGCCTATGTTAGATAATAAATTACCTTTTGAAATAGTTAATCGTCAAAAATTTGTCTAAAAACAGTAGACATCCATCATTTTCCGGAGAAACCTTTCTCATGCAGAAGGGATTGTAGTCACAATTTTCTTCAAAAATTTTTAATTTCTTAATCTTTTAAGTTTTTTTCACAAATGTCATTCACATTAATCGGATTCTTCAAGTTGGTTTGATTTGTAAAAACAGGGATATATTGTACATTTAGAGGGATTTTGAGATCGACAAAGTTGAGGTAGGTAACAAGGGAAAGGTATTCCATATGTTTTTGCATAACTCCACTAGGGTTGCAAAATTCCCGGGACTTTAGAGCGGAAAAGTTCCATGTGAAATTTTGGGAATTAACGGGAATTTATGGGATTTTTAGGAAAACTTCGGGAATTTTCAAACACAATCTTGGGATTGATACAACATATAAGTATAGGTCCTTTGTTCAGATTAGGATATTACTATACAGGTTACACCGTGAAATGCTACGGAAGAAAATACAAGCAAAAAACAAGCATGTTTTAAACAGAAAATAACATCAACTCTTTACAAAAACAATACATGTTTGGGTCAATTTGTCTTCTATTCTATCACTCACGGTCTTGTTAGCTTGTATCCTGTAACCACCCACCTTGAGTTAACCTTAGATTTAGTGAGACTTATCTTCAAATTAACTTACTTAAATGGTTTGACTGCCCCTGTAACAAGCATGAACATTTTCAGTGGAAATTCAGCCATGGGGGGGGGGGGGGGGGCACAAGCCCTGCTCAGAAGCGAGCCACTTCCAGCCCCCCCCATGAACTGACCATGTGTTACAGGCTACGGGAAGGGCCCACTTTGCCCCTCAGGAAAATGCAAATCAAAGTCCCTACACAAAAATGTAGTTAAAATATGTTAAGTATAGTCAAAACAGAAACAAGACCTTTCAAAATTTTGATGTAGTGAACTTGGGAATGAGCAGTGACCGACAATTTGGCAGATTTTTATCGAGTGCACTGACTCCTGACTTTAATAATTGGCTGAATTGATAGAAGGCCTACAAACATGTTTTTTATTTTTTACTGGGGAGAAATGTTTTAAATGTTTTAACTAATAATGCCAAAATTGAAAATTCCCGAAAACTTCCCGAAAATTCCCAATATTCCCGGGGCCCTTCAAAAATTCCCGGAAAGTTTGGGAAAGTTTCCAAACTTCCCGGAAACTTTCCACCCCTTTGCAACCCTAATACCCACATCCGTACATGACAACATGTTAAAGACATAATTGTGGAGTTATGCAGCAGAAAATACGATATACGGGGCCGGAAACGTATTTAGATTATGGCAATGTAGTTGGCGTTTATTACACTTTATTCCTCTAATCATGGGGGGGGGCATAGGAACTCTTTCCATTCCCTCTCCGCCATTGAACAACAAGGATTTAGTCGGGGATTTCGTCAATTTAAAAAATAATACTAAAAGAGCTTCCCGATTTCCATTTTGCAAGTCACACAACCAATAATTTCAATCAATCATCACCTCACACACCTGTTAACTTTGTCATCATATTTTATGGAAAAATGAAAGTCTTACTCTTCTTCGTAGGTTTACCCTCACCTTCATCACCTAAAAGTCAATGAGTCTAGAAGTTTGGACCGTCATTAAGACAAACGGTGCATACAGGGCATCGGCCAGTCTACACTAACACTGTGCACTCACTCTCACTCACAAACAGTTCATTTGTTCAAGAAAATTAAAACTAATTTTTCTTTAGGGAATCGAAAGAAATTAAATTTTGGTGATTTTGGGGGGTTATTTGAGCAATAACAGCTGAACACTAGATTTTCGATCTCCTCGCCATGCTTCTGCAGTATGCTAACGAGATGTTTACGTATTTTACCTACCTGACGCTTGGAACGCCCTTCCCCATGAACATCCACTTCCGATTACACAAAATAGGAGGAGTGTCAAATCTGCCTTAGATTGATCTGTGGTAAAATCATTAAATTCCACTTAACACCCTTATTGGGTGCAATTTAAGCAGTTAACCTTGGCGTGTGGAGTAGTTATTGTGCTCTGTGCACTGACATGCCAAAGAAATGTCACATTGTGTGACAAATCCTTGTCATTGGTTCCCTGTTCACTCTTGCACGCCCAAACTATGATTATCTTGGCAAAAACACAAAGCCCAGCTTTCCGTGAGCCAATAGTTCAGTGCAGTGCCAGCTGGTGGTCACAAGTTTGAAGCTCATACCTGTGCTAAAAAAAAGTGTGTGGCAATGTGTCTTGAACTCGCCACCAAAAAAAGGGGTGCTGTTACATTTTTCCAAAAATTCGACTTGGATGAATTGATGATATCTCTGCCAAACATGAAGGTATTGCTATGCTTTGGGTCTCATTTTTAAAGCATAAATAAATGCACTCTCAGACCTGTAATGGGGAATACTCTAGCATTTTTTAATAATGACACCTATGACTAAAAGAATTAATGATGGGCAGGGTGGTGGAGGGGTGGGAGCGGAGGCAGGGGAAGCGGTAACACAAACTCTATGGAAGTAACCCATTTT
>JAMKCH010012047.1:0-43659 GCA_023653785.1 Ophioderma brevispina | reverse complement strand
GGACATCTTGTTCGGTCTGGCATGTGCTGTTGCATTTACAAGAAACAACTTCCTCATCCCTACTTGCAATAAGAATTAAGAAGGCTCTTCGAAGGAAACATCGATCGGCCATTGTGCAATTAATTGTTGCCCTGACACGTATACAAGAACACGAGGATCTCAAGGAAAGATGTCCCGGTGCTTACACATGAGAAAACAACCTTCCTTATACTAGTAAAGTTCAAGTGGCCAAGGTTACTCCTTTTTTCTTCCATGTTGAATTGGTTATTAGTTCCCAGCTTAAATTTTTCAAGCTGACGTTGGTGAATTCTGGCAAAGCAGTATAGCTTGATTGCTGAACCTTTGTTTCACACCCACACTTTGGGTATAGCCTGAGAAATTTGAGCCCTCTATCAATGTTTATGGGCCTTCTATCATGTGCCCGTATGTTTTTTACTAAGCCGTACTCTCATCCTATTTGGTCAGCTAGACAGGAGGCGGAACTAAATTATGAAAGTGCACCTCCAGCGGCTATTCAGACACTAGTACCAGTACTGTGCTCCACCAACCATGAGGGGGTTATCAAGTAATTTGGGTAACAGATGCCCTTTAGTGGAATGATAATTCAAAATCATGCACTGGATAATTATTCATCCATTAACATTGTTTCACTACTTTTTTTTCATAGATTTGATAGCTGATCAAGCCAGGATTGAAAGACAAGGTAATACATACATTTACTACTTCACTTTGAGGTTAAACTTGTAAAGCTGTCAAAGGTTTTAATTTGGAATGATGAATTCCCATCCATGCACGGGATCATGTATTCAATCCCATTACATGGAACAAAATGTTACTTTTTTTTCAGTAGATTTGATAGCTAATCAAGGCCAGGATGAAAGCAATGGTAAAATCTATATTTACCTACTACACTTGATGTATAAAGTTGTAAAAGCTGCAAGGGTTGCATTTTCAGTTGGAATGTAATTCCAATTTATGCACTGGATATTAATTCAAATCCATTAACATGATGTCACTTGTCTTTTTCCATAGATTTTATAGCTGATGCAGGCCCATATGACAGCAATTGGTAAATACATATTTACATACTAATACTTGGGGTTAATTTTTAAAAACCGTCAAAGGATTGGCATTTTCAGTTTGTCAGAAGACCATCCTGTGATAGCCGTCGGGGGCATTTAGCGCTGGAATCCAGTTTTCTTTGGGCATTTGGGGGGGGATTGATCTTCCCTAATGGCAAGCATACTCTGCACACAAGTAGCACAGGCCAAGTGCCTTCAATCTTAGGGTATTTGGGCGAGCACCCCATCTTGTGCCAGTGAGTTCAAGATGTTATTGCGTGAACAGACTTTACTCTTCGTCTTCTTGAGATGTGGTCCTTTATGGAGAGAGTACGGTCCCAAGGTAACTTCAGGTTAAACAGGATTATCACAAAGGTGCTCCAGGGTTGTTACCAGACCAGGGGCCGTTCCCGAAACTATGAACGTAAAGTTCATCTTACGCATGGCTTAAGATTTTGGTTCCGACATGGTATTAGCGTTCCTGAACAAGTGGTACACGTTAAGATGTCGTAAGTAGGCCTTTCTACCACAACCTACGACAATCTACGTGAACATAAACTATAAGGCCTATTCAAAGGTCAGGTCCCATTCATTGATTGGGATTAAATTGGGGCTCTGTCTGGGTGCAAAAGTCGAGACAACAAATTTTACGAATGTTACCATTTGCTATTATCTCAGGTATGAATGATTTTTTATTGTTGGTAGCTATAGAACAAGTATTTAAACACTGACAGGGTTCGCTTGATGTCGATCAACTTGGTCTGATTCTTTCCTTTATTTTGTTCGCGTGTGTTGTGTTAAACTCTGCACCCCAAAAATTTTTCTATTTTTATTGCTTCATGTTGCTCCTGTGTTTCACTTTTTCATCACGGTTATTAATTATTAGTTTAGTAATGTTGAATATCGTAACTATTTCAGTGTAGAGCGTTTATATTTCATTTCTGTGATCACTTAGATAATCCATACTCTATTTTTTTTCTTTTTTTTAAAAATCGAATTCGGAGGGTCCTTTTATTATCAAATATATTTAAAACTCAATATCTTGTTAACATGTAACTACTACTACTAACCAAAGTTTTAAATCCGGTTTTTATCCCCGTCAACGGGGGTGGCCGGATTCCACAACACCTCACAACATTTTGAAGCAACCGCCCTGATCCTTCCTTCCATTTCACCGTTCAATGCATCCTCCATCCCAACCCAACCCTTCCATACTTCTCTCCTCCTCCACTTGTTTCTTCCATGTCTTCCTTTTGGACGGGTCCCCTCCTACTCAACCGCTCACATCGAAACTCAAAACCCTTCTTCTTAACACATGCTCGTCATCCTTCCTCAACACATCCATAAATACCACGACCCTCATTCGCCTTCGCCACGCTGTTCCACCAACCGCCTCTTCCAAACCCAACATCTGCCTCAAGTCCTCAGTCTTCATCCTGTCCATCACTTTCACCCAACACATCGCTCTATCATTGCTCTCTCTGGCCTCCTACAAAATCCCCCAGCTCATTTCGCTCAGACACCACGTCTCACTTCCATACAGCATCACTGATCACAACTCTTATACACCATTCCTTTCAGCTTCAAGGATAATTTTCCCTTGCAAACAAACTCCCCACATTCCCATAAACTTTGTTTCATTTTCACCCATCCATCCTTCCTCTAGCTGTCACAGCCACCTCACATCCACCACCCCCACTAACCCTTATCCCCTAGTATAGTGACTCCTTCCCTGACTCCACCATCACACCACTTTTCCTCCGTTCCACCCCATCCTTCAGCTCCCTTCTCACCTTCTACACACAAATCTCTTGCCAAACCAGGGTTCACTCTCTTCACCTTTGTGGATCTCCCATGGAGCTATTTACCACATTTCTCACACCACACTGATTTTGCTTTTACTCTCTTCCCACAAACGCCCACAGTGGTCTAACCTTACTCGCTACCCACCCCTATCCCTCTCGCCCCACTCAACAGCACCTTTTGTCTTCCCAAGGTTTTACCTTCAAACCCTTACCTCAAAGTCTTCTTTCATTGCCAAACTTCCCCCTCAGTCCTCCAATTTCTCACATGTCCACTCTTAAAACCATTGTCATCATCATACAACTTCTCACTCAGCAAACCTTCTTTTGTCCTCGTCTGACTACATCAAATCACAATTGCAAAATCATGGCGAGAAAGTACAGAACTTGATGCACACCCACCGTCACCTCAAAAGCCTCGGACAAATCAAAAGACCCCCCTCTAACTCTCGTTTTGGCTCCATTCAACAAACATCACTGCTCCAACCCCTACTTCTTGGTATCTCCCTCTCCTCATCGCCCCCTTCATCACTCACATGCAAGCTACATAACTTTTAAATTTAAATTACTGAAGATGCATAAATACAGCTGCTGCACCATGCTCGGTAATTGAAATTGTTTTCTCAATAATATAACATAGGCCTAATAACAAGATGTGGCCATGTAGTCAAATCTCGGGCATTAAAGATAATGATATGGTTTTCTTGAAATATGGATCAAGTTTATATTTTTTTATTCGTCACTGATATTTTTGTATCTAAATTTGCAGATTTAAGATTTTCTTTTGAGCAATGAAAAATCTTACTTGCTATAGGGTCAAGTTGGTCATGATACCTACATAAAATTATTTTATGTTTACATTTTAGCAAAACAGGTATAGGGTTTATACTTTGTCTGGCTGTTAAACATTGATGCTACAACCATACTCTAACAGCTTTATCATCACATATGTCGAATTGATGATCCCACTCTTCATAACCACGTAAGACGCTTGGTGACATCTCGCGTGTACATATTGTATATCTTCAAAAGGACACAATAGGGTTTAGGCCTATTAGTTTTTCGTCTTAATTAGATAACATGACTAATTATTTGCATAATGACTTGCACATGTAAGAACAGTTATTCTTGTAGCGGTAATTTAAGCATTTTAACCTTTTTTTAGCAAACAACATCTTACAATAATATGTTTATTTTCTCAATGTAAAGCAGGTCGGTAAGCTACACGGGACGGATTCTTAGTTCATGTGGTAGCCTATACGGGCAGCTACACCATGTTTACCGCGGCAGCTACTGCACAGTACACACTGGGCTGATTGCGAGGCGGTAGCTGCAAGCTAGGCTTACTAAGTACACATTAGGTTTACAGTGATGTGGCTACTCTGCTTACCTACCCAATGGCTACCCTGTAGTTGCCCACTAGGGGGAGAAAAGGTGGATGATGAGTAGACAGTACCGGAGTAGGACCACGCAGCTACCACATAGCTACCCAGCGGTTACCACGACGCCATTTGAGAGTGGATGAAAATTTCAGGAAATGAGGGGGGAATATAATTGGGCTTCGTTTAGCGTTTTTTGAACGGTGTTAGAAACATCATTACGAACCCATTTACATCGGGCATCTCAAAAAACCCCCATAGCACGCACTTGTAATAAAAAATGCAAATATAGCCAAAAAATATTAAAAAACAAAATTGGCCATGAGAAATACCGTGCGCACTGAGAGCCGGTGATGTAACCCACGTAGCACTCACGACAGTGCAGACAGTCGCTGTGTGTACACTATCCGGCTATGCGGCAAAAATACACGAATCCTGGACGGTGAGTGTTACGTCTATGGGAGGTAATCCAGTCTAATACCATGAAGAAATGGCCGTGGAGGGCGTACTATTATACAAGAGAACTTTTTCTCAATACCCTTAAATCTGGCCATTGCCTTTAAGCTTACATAATATCGATGTCGTGTGACGTGTTTATCCTAGGCCTACAGTACAGAAACAACACTTCCGCACTAAAGGGAAATAAAAACCCACTGGCCCTACATTTTTATATAATTTTCACAATTTTTAAAATTCAAAACAGAATTTATTGATAACAAAATCAACTTGGGGGAAGGTGATCACTCAACTTTGGAACTTGGAAGTAACGGTGATGTGTGAAAATCGGAGGTGATTTTGGAGACATGAACAATAAGATGATATTTTCATTTAAAAAAAAGAAATCTGTTTTGAAATGTGAGAAAATTCGACAAGAGATTAAAGGCCTAAATAATTATTTAAAATTAGTTTGCAAACGGTCATTGGGTGACACTGAGCGACCCCCCCCCCACAAAAACACATACTACACACACATACACCCACCCACACAAGCCCAAACCAAACACAAGAGTGGCCCGGGTCTCGAGCATGTTCAAAATGGTTGGAATAATCCCTACAATCATCTCCCAGCCTTACCCCTTTTCCAAAAAAATCACGATCTGCTCCTCCATAAGTCATATATCAATTTGTATCGTTAATTAGCAAGTTACGTCAACTCTGAGTAGATCGACGTAGAAATTCGCGTAACTTTACGATAATCCTGCGACTAAGTTCAATTTCAGGAACGCGTGAACTGTCGTGGAAAAAGCGTACGTGCTAGTTACGACAGATGTAGATTTTTCGTAAGTTTTTTGAAGAAAATCTTAAGTGCTTCCAAGTTTCCGGAACGCAGTAAATTCGTAAGTGTGAACTTTACGCACAAGTTGCGATAGAAAGAGGCTACGTCTGTCGTACGACCACTTTCGGGAAAGGACCCCAGGTTACTTTAAAGCTGACGTTTGGCTTCATATTGCGTAGATGGAAAGCCCACACCTGTGTCCTTGATGATTAGCAACGTTTTGCTCATAATAAGGAGTGAGTTCATCTAAAGCTTTGAAGAATCTCTCTTCAAACACTGCGAAGTCTGTATCTTGTGCACTATTCCAAGATCGTCTGCATAAATGAAACGACGGGTTCCTGCCCTCCTAGGTTGGTCATTGGTGTAGATGTTGAACAGGAGATGTGCTAACACGCTCCTTTGGGGAAGTTCATTCTTGAGCCTAACGCCCTCGGCTCTTCTCGCTCCTAGCTGAACAAAGAAACATCCTGTTTTGCGAGCAATCCTTTGATGACTCAGTCAAGCGGATGTCTTGTGGAGTTCCAAATCTTAGGGGTAAGCATCGTGTCGGTTAACATGTAATCATAAGCGCTGATAGATCGACAAACACGACTCAGGTTACCAAACATTCTCGAAACCATCCTCGATGTGTTGAGTTAGGTGAGTACTTGGCTTGTGTTGATTCGCTGGCCAGAAAACCTGCTTGTTCTGGTATGAGGATCGTCTATCACAGGTGCGATTGCGGTTGAGAGGAGGACTTTCAAAGAGCTTGAGGTATGGCTACACTCTGTGTTGAAACACAAAATCTATTGAAAAGTCTAAATGTTTTTGAGAGGACTCAAAATCAGATCGTTTGAACTAAGCTGCCAGCTACTGAACGCAAGTTCTATCAGCACTAATTGTAACACCCAGCATGTTTCTGTGCAGTTACTCAAATTCCCTTTGGATAAATAAGTTTTTGATGACCGAAACAACTAATCACCGATGTTGTGGCTGAAAGCAGGAGGAAAACGCGTGCCCGGAGAAAATCTGTGAGAGCAGTATGGATATCGGAATTCGTTAGAAACACATTATGTTTCATAAATCATTCAACTGAGGCCTGATTTCCCTTACAATGTTGACTGAAATATATTTTTTTGGACCATTCCATTCTGAGAAGAGGAATGCCCCCAAATACCTATTTTAGCACCCCTAAAAAGATAAAATGGTCCGAACAGTGACCCAGCGTCACACCTGCGACCCACTGATCTTCCTAATTCCGTTTTGGCTCAATGCCCAAACGGACGCGCGTTCATATCATGCTGTGGGGCGGGCCTGAAGCGGGAAGTCAACATTCGAAAGGAAATCAGGCCTCGTTAAATGATTTAGGAAAATAATGGTGTTTCTAACTAAATCACTACACTGAGCTGATTCCTTTACACAATGTTGACTGAAATATATGCATTAACCCGTTGAATGAATATTTCAATCAATCACCAGCCTAGCACACTCAGTCGGAGGTGGAGCATGATATCTCGAGCAGTCAACAGAGTGCAGCAAAGGCGAGACCTACACTAAACATAAGAAACATTGTAAAGGCCTAAAGGCATTAACATAAAATCGGGGGACATAGATGCTCACCTGACAAACGTGATACCCGGGGCGAGCGTCAAGCCGGCAACACGGTTGGGAGACTTATGTATAGTGTAGATGATTAGTGTGGTTCCGCAGGAGTGCCCTCGCAACGTTCTCTTGGGGAGGTTTGAGTTTCTGTAGTTACACCGCGAAAACGTTGTGGGAGCCCTCCCACGAAAAGCTTCGCAGATTTCGGCAATAATGATTCAGCGGTGATAGGCCCTGACGACGTGATGTAACGGACAGAATGGGCTCGAGCTCTGGAAGCTCCTATCACCGCAGTGGAATCATTACTTACAGCGCTAATCCATCTGGCAATTGTCGGATTAGGACGAGGACGTGGGGGGAAGCGGGTGTAAGAAACAACGCGTCGTTCGAGCCCTTGAGCGGACTAGTTTTACTTTATAGTACTCCAAGTAGGCCCGAACGGGACAACCACAGGCGATCTTTCCCGCACCGAAGAGTGAAATGCAATTCGGGGTAAGAGTAATTGTTGAGTGTCGGAATGAGGCGAGACTCGTTCTTGGCCAGAAAATCCGGCCTAAAGAAACAATGTGACCCGGTCCCGAGAGAATCAGGACGCTGACATCGAGATATTCTTAATCTCCGAGCATCCTCTCCCAGAGGCAGAGAGACCAGGAAAGCCGTCTTAATGGCGACATGTTTTAGTGATGGCTCAGCCATTGGTTCGAACGGCGGCTTCACTAAATAGTGTTAACGGTACCAGGGTGGACCGCCTTCCTGGTCGGAAAGTCGTGTATTAAATATCCCTTAGAAGGAGACGGATCGAACCATAGTCATTGATAGTTGATGTCGTCGAAACCTCTATGGATCGCTCGGATAGCGGGACTTGTAGTTTCTAACAGGCGAAGTTTCCAAGTCCCATCAAAGCGATCGGGGAGAAAGTCAGAGATCTCGGCTACAGATGCCAGAGTCGGAGACACTATAGTTCGCTCACACCAGCGGAGGTAGGGTCCGGACGCTTAGAGTAAAGCGTCCATGGTGGCACTTCCTTTCCCGCTGATATGAGCGAGGGCCGCCCTCTGCGAAAAGCCAGAATCTCGGCATCGTTGGCCGGATAAGGCCCACACAGTCAACGCTAGGTGCTCCCGCGACAGACTAGCGCTCCCCCCATCCGGAAGTGATAATAGATCCGGACGGATTGGTAAACGCAGCGGCAGAGCCGCCAGACGATCCAAACCATGGCCGAAACCAAAGTGTTCGGACAAAAGGGAGCGATGAGGATGACACAGCACGCCTCCCGCCCAATTTTCGAAAATAACGATGTAGGAGCGGAATTGGTGGGAAGCGCATAGGCCCCCATGGATCCCCGTCCAGTCCATCACCAGAGCGTTGACTGCGTACGCACCCGGGTCGTGAGTACGGGATGCAGTAAAGAGGGAGCTGGTGCCTCTGGTTCGAGGCGAAACAGGCGATCTGAGGAACATACAGTCTCTCGAAGATTTTCCGGACGACCATCTCGGTTCAGTATCCAAATTCCGAGGCCGTCATCCTGCCGCGCGACAGATCGTGGGCAAGAAGTTGACGGCCCCCGGAATGATTTGTACTGCGGACATCGTGATGGCCCGGTCTCGACACCACGCTATGATACGCATGGCGTCGAGGCACAGGGCCCGGGACCTCTGTCCCGCCCTGTTGGTTGATGTAGGCCCCCAAGGTGGAGTTGGCCGTCTGTACTAGGACACTGGAGTTGGTCTCATTGCCCGAAGTGAGTTAGGGGACGGTCCACTGCCCACAATTCGAGGCGAATGACATGGGCCCTTTAGGCCTCGGTCCGGGACCACGTCCACGAGGCGCTGAGGTCTAGAGTGAAACCCCCCAACCCGACTTCCGACGCGTCCGTCGTGAAACACTATCGACAGGAGGCGCGGGGAAAAGATCCCCGGTAGGTTGGGGCGGTGAGAACCATGCCAGGTGCTCCCGGCTCTCCGCCTTGATGGGGAACAGACGGGAATCTGGGTGCTTTATCGGCCTGTAGTGGTCGTCCGATGTGCAATTGAAGCAGCCTCATATGGAAGCGACAGTAACGGGACAAGGTCACGAGACTGGCCATCAAGGCCTAGAAGGCGAAGCCAGTCCTCGGAGCGGGGGGTCTGCAAAAGCAAACCGCCATGGAGGCGCGGTGTGACTAAAGCCGAGGGGCTCCCCGCAGCGGGAGCCCCGTGAAAGAACCATACCAAACGGTCCACCCCAGCATTCGCTGACTGGGTGGGTAAGCCCCGTACGGGGTGCCGCGTAACCTGAAAGGTAGGCTGCGGTGGGTACTGTGTCCCCGCAGGAGCCGGGCCACGAGGCAGCCCCGCAGGAACGCCAGAGGCAGTGGCACCCACCGGGTACCCCATAGGCGGACCCCGCGGAGACCGGTGGCAGGAAAACGCACTAGTTACCCGCAGACAGCTATCCCGCGTAGAGACCTGAACCGACCTTGTCAGCTGGGGCATCTGCGGAGGCCGACCCAGCGGAGCACCACTTCGCTACCCAAAGCCCCGAAGGGCCCGGAGCGGCGTGCGGTGCCCGCTGAGGAGGCACTGCTGACTATCAGGCTAGTCACGCGGGGTGCAGTGAGCTTATAGCCACCACCTGCGGCGTCCCGCCAAGGATTACCGAACCCAAATCCCCGGGTTTGCCGAACATACCGCCAAGTAATGGCCACCGTGTAGCGGTCGAAGTTTCCCCCCGAAGACACCGGGACGTACCACGCTAGTGTGGACAACACGGCGATGGATTAGCCCGGGCGACCCGGCATCACCATCACCACTCACCACTACCGGACGCCCGCAGCCGCCAAGCTCCCAGGGGGATTGGCAGAGCATACCGCGCTAGCCTGCACCGTAGAAGCCCCTAGGGCTAGGCGAGCCAGCGGCCGGCGGCGCGCTTGAGGAGGCGGCCCGAAGCTACCCCAAAACCTTCATCATTCCGCGCGTAACGCCTGAAGTCTACCCCAACCCCCCCCCCCTTTGTGAGCACCCAGAGCAGCATCGGCTGCCTTGGATGAACCCCGGCCGGAGCCCGCCTACCACCCCCCCTCCCTTTACGCACAGATCGGCGTACCAATGTTCAATGGTCGCCCATTGAATGGAAGCCGGGGCATCGTACGCAATTATGCGCCATAATCGAGGTGAGCGTGAGTTGCTAGATGGATAGCGTGCGCAATAAAAACCGTACAGAAACATAACAAGCGTGCCGTGGAGGTCTCCGGTACGCAACCGTCAGGACACAAAAACAACTCGGTAACTGATTCAACAACCGGTTTTTAACGATTTTTCAAACACGTTTTAACTATTTTTATTAATATACCACATCATATAATAAAATAATCCACCCACCGAACCATATGTAATTGTTAGCACGCAAGCCCGCTAACAAATAAACATAACAAACTCACCCATCGTCAAAGGCATCCAAAAACAAACACGTGCGTCAATGGCTGCCTTTTACCTTATTTTACATGCGCTCGGGGCGGCAAAAAAGGATACATAATTAAGAGCTCTCGACGGTGTAAAAAGTATCCGTTTATTCCGTCCGAGTGAGCGCTATAAATCCAGTTATATAGTCCGGTAATATATCCAGATAGTTTGATGGTATAAGTAGGGGAGTCTTCCGTTGAGACTACAACTAGTCCGTATCCAAAATCTCAGTTAATTGGGCGGCTAATAACAGAGCTGCGGTAACACGCGTCCGTTTGGTAGGGCTGCCAAAACGGAATTGAGGAAGAGCCGCCACCCCCGCCCCCCAATGGTTCGACCAGGTGGTGACCTGGGGTCACTGGTCGAGACATTTTATCTTAGGGGTTGTCTAAAATAGGTAATTTTGGTAATTTGGGGCATTCCTCTTCTCAGAAGGGAAATGCATAGATTTCAGTCAACATTGGTGTAAAAGGTAATCAGCTGTCAAGTGTAACGATTAATCAAATGCATATAGATCACCATTATGAACGGGAATCAAACTTGGGACCTTGGTGGTGCAACGCGATGGAACTACTGCTGCGCCAATTTGTGTTTGTAATTTCATTCATGCAAGAAAAAATGCTTCTAAAATTTGATTTATTTATTTATTTAGCACTTATTTTGAAGGGCATGTTTTTTGGAAGGAATTCCAATGTACCTTTTTTTTAAGATTCTGCACAAATAAACACCCGACCTAAGGCAATATAAAAAAAAAGTAGAACTTCGAAGGGGGTACATATGGAACTCTTGCCGTTTTTTGACCCACACTTCACCAATAATAGGAGATTTCTATTTACCCACAAGAAGCTCATACTTTTTTCAGAACCCCTGTAAAATTTTACGTCTAAATTAGGTTTACTTTGGGTGATATGGGCGGAAGAGTCACAAATTAATAGAAAAAAAGTGGTTCATTCACAAAATTGTGGTTTTCTAGGGCCAATTTCGGACACATTCTGCTTGTTAAAGGGGATGGCCCGATTAAAAGTATATAAGTTTTCATCTCACCCCAAAACCCCATGGTACTGTTTCGTCCCAATATTTCTACCCTTTTGAGGTGAGAGCTAGAAACGTGATTTGTAAGCTGCATAGACTGTTTTAAAAATGTCGACCCAATAAAGTAATTTCGTTCATATTTCCAAACCAAACATAGTTATCCCTAAGATTTCACAGGGTAAATGAAAAAAATAGTAGCTTTCTGTGATACCAAAATTTTGACCACTTCCGGTGAAATGCGGTGCGTGGACGGAGGCTATTAGCGATCGGGCCATGGTACTTTAAGCATCAACATGCTCAAGATGTGCCACCACCAAACCTATGAGTTTTAATATTTAAGTGGTGGTTCTTCATTCAAATGAAAAAAAATTAGATGTCAAAAATTTTTGACCAATCAGGTCAGGCAAGGTGAGCTGATGCTTGACATAATGAGTATTAATAGAAATTACACTTTATTTACACAGGAAGAGTGTCAACTACAGAGAACCATTGGTGGCAAAACAACTACAGGTATGCAGTTACTGTCAAGTATTTATCTCAAATCAAGTATTACTTGTCTTACAATTGCAAACCTAAACTGCATAGTTATTTGTCCATCACTAAGGACTCAGACTATGGACCAATGAGGAAACAAGAATGTTGGGTGACTTGGGGAGATCAAAGTTGTTGAAGTAGAGTATGTGAAAGAAAGGGTGGCTCTCCATGGACAAATTTTTACTTGAAGGATGAATGTGGGATGTACAGTCGTTGATTGTGGTGGCGAGACTCCCAAGGGGAGAGTAGTTGAAGTAAGTCCTGAAAACAGGGTAGATTCCAATAAAGAAAGTTTTTAGTTGCAAAGTCTATCTATAAGCGGAAAGGCACTACTGGGGCTGGATATATATACATATGTTTCATGAACCTATGATGACAGTAAAGAGAAGTTGGGTATAAGCACATGGGGGGATGGAGAATGAATAATGCTGGCGAGACTTGAACTGACAACTAACCATCTCATTGTTTATACACAAAATTATAAGAGAATGAAATGGGGCGGTGGGGACTAGTAGGGCAAAGAAAAACAGGCAAAACTGACCATCTCTTGTTTTGAAATAATTAATAGCTAAATGAATGTGGGGATGATTTTTCAATCACAACCTTGCCTATGAGTCAATTTAAAAAAAAATATAGATGCTAACCAAGAAAAATAGTATAGCAGCTGAATTTTACATAAAAATGAGCAGAATATAACCAAAACTGAAAAAAATATCCAAAAATCTGCGAAAATAACTTTTGCTATAGATGAGGAGAAATGGGAAACAATTGTTCAAGGTGTAAATGATAAATACCTGTGTAGTACACTATTGTAAAATGCAACGGCATCATATTTGTTATCGCACATGATTGGGAAAAGGTATCGTTGCCCAATCTATGCCTGTGCGGTTGCAGTTGTTTGACCCCATGCAAAGTGCCTCATTATTTTAGCGCAATTTTAAGTTAAGCAGTGGCAACACAAGTTTGACAACTGATAAAGTAGGGGCAGCAAGAGCTATTACCTCTGAAAAAATCATAAAAAAATCCATGTCGGGAATCTTGCCATATAGGCCACAAAGGTCCTGATTTGTATGTATAGCGCCTCTATATGCCAATTCTCATAGAAAGGCGTGTGAAACTAGATTTTTAAGAAAAAAATCATATTTGTCGCAATGAATTTGTCAAATTACACAGGATTGTATCTCTACATTCACTTGGGAAAATATATAATCCAGGGGAATCTTCTCAGTCTCGAAGATAACTTTGTCCAGTATTTCAAGACGGAACGGGCAGGGTTGTCCCTCGACGACACAAATTCTGTAGGAATCCAAATGATACCACCTATATGTCCGTCTGTCACAAATGTCCACATTTAGGACCCACAAAAACTGGATCCTTTTTGATTCCAAATATATACAGCTCTTTAGGCTTGAGACGACAACAGACAGTGGGCTATCAAGATCATGTAGTATATTAGACAATGGTACTGCATCAATCTACATTCTTGGAGATATTTTAAATCCTGGCAAACCTGTTTTCCAGTGAGCAGTATTTAAACTACTCACAGCTAGATTCCCCCATCATAATACAGCATAATCATGCATAAAACATAACCTCGCACTAGCTGACACAATCAGATTTCACAAAATTACATCATCTGCATTGCACATCTTAACATAAAGAAAAAATCATGGGGAATCCCCAAATTGCAATTAGTTGTTTTGCAACAAAGCCTTGAAAACCCCTCAGGCCATTTATAGTACTTGCTCAAGCTAGAATGATCTGTGTTTTTGTAAACAAGTGGCCTAATCAATATATAGCACAAGGGTAATTCCATGTTGTCTTTCCTGACAAACAAAGTACTTTTCCCGTGAGAAATCTTTTCTCAAGTAAAATAGAGAAATAAAATAATATTTTAATCACAAAATGGAGGCTAATATAACAGTATCAAAAGCAGAAACATGGTGCATGATGAAGAGACTGTTATTTTGATTTACATGGCACTCTTTTATATTATGTACATTCTGTAGTGTTAGGTTGGTTGGAAACTCTTTGGCATTCGAAAAAATATGTTTCTACTGCTTTTTTGAAGAGGATCTGTGTTAAAGTCATAAAACAAAATCTGTATCACACACATAGGAAAATGCAAACTTTACTGTAACAATTAAGTTTGGTAGCTTGGGCTTTCAATTTGACATTTTAACCATGGTAGAAAAATGCAAATGAGCTAATTATCTCAATTCATAATATGCAAAATTGAAATATCTAGAAAATGACATGGCTTTTCATATAACTTGATGATATGATAGTGCTATATTAAACAAGGGTATTTATTATGCTTGGCCTGGAAATTGTTTGATGTTAAAAATAAGGGTATTTACATTGTATTTGAGATTGCATTAAAACATATGAATAATACTTTTAACATTGTATAGTTTTTGCAATCAAGCAATCCTAAATTTATTATTCACTTGCCATTCAAGTTAAGATACTATTTGTGATATTGGCAATTTGCTTGAAAAGTGGGCAGTATTATATAAAATCATTTGGGGATCTACAATGCACCTTAAGTAACTTCAACTGCACCATAAAACCATCTTCAAATATGTTAAGGCAGCCATCTTAGACATGGCAGTCTTGGAAAAAAATAACCAAAAATTGGAAAATAACAAATAATAAGGGCCTCCCTCACCAACTTTTTTTCAAAAGTCCGGACGATCAAGTGGTTTATATTTTACTTGGCCTAATTCCAAACTCAACTGCCAATATAACTTTAAAAAGAAAGAGTGCAGTTGGATTTATTTAAATCAACAATTTGGTCTAATGAAGGACGGTTCATTAATGAAATATCATGAACGTTCTCAACAAAGGTATTCGGAATAGAAGAAATGGGACCGAGTTTGCCAATGGGGCAGACGCACTTGAGTGTACTTGGTGCTCTCTTTACATTTATTAACTTTATATGGCTCATATTCTTTCTTTTTTTTAAACTTGGTGGCTCTTAACGTTGCCAACGTTTTTTGGTAGATATCACTAGCATCAAAGCATGTGGTGCATGGGGAGTGATGTGTATCCAACATCACTGGGTAGTGATGACAAGTCATTAGTATCATTTGGAGGTTAGGAAGAGTCACGATGGGATATTGTTGAGGATGTCATGGAAGCAGCATCAGCAGATATACACTTTTTGCCACTGTTGTTGTCTGAGTATTTGCACAAACATGTGCAGGTAGAGTGAAGCAGCTATGTTCAGTCCAAGTACTATACATGGCAAACACTGTAGATCTCACTTCCACTTGAAAATACCTCACTTCACGTCCAGCGTCTTGACATTTAAGGATGAGATCAGTGTAACCTCTGTTTCTTGTATTTCAAGTGCAACTTTTCTGTTCCTGGACTGTCAGTCAATCACCAGCATTAGCTTCACAGTGGGGGAATAGATTTTAGCATTTTGCACATATTACATGTAATGATACACAGAAAAACACCAGCAGCATTGATCTGAGTGGACACATGACGGAACAACATATATGAAAATATTACACTTAATGTACGGTGCCAAAAATATTAATTACATTTTTTATATAATGTTTAAATTTTTTAGTTGCTGAAAAGACCATGTTATTTGACATGGAGAGGGCGGTCTGGCAACTACCAAAATCATCTGCGAACCCATCACATGGATAACCAGAGGGTGAAACAAGCTTGGCGCTCCCATACAGTCAACGAAAATATGAAGTTGGCCAATAAGAAAACAAGCAATGGAAAAAGAAAATGCTAAGTTGCATAAGTCAAGGCCTCAATCCAATAAGACAAAAGGACAGAATAAGAAACCGTCTAAATCTGAAGATGTACAGTGCAAGGAATGTAGTGGGGTATATGGTTCAGCAACAATGTGGAAGCAGAAGATGTATTGTAAAACAAAAGGGAAAAATAAACAAAACAGCAACAACCACACCACATGGTGAATCATCAAAAAAAACCTGGAATACTTCCACCACCCACCACGACCGATTCCAGGACCAGTCGTCAAATTTCAGGAAGCACCATAGGTTACAATTTGCCAAACTGACCCAACAATAGTAGTAGTACGGAAGAGAACTCTTCCAAGGTGAGAGTCAAGAACGGGTCCATGTGATGAAACCAATGAGATTGATAGGCCATCATCATCAAACAAAAACTACCGAAAAGTACAGGCCAACAAGCAAAGCGTCTAGCAGATGACATGCTTCACCCAAAAAAATTGGGAAACCAAATTCAGATGTGGCGGTCATCAATGCATGCGACGAAAAGTGACACCATTAACGTCAATACTGCAGGATGTCTTACCATGCTGGTAAAAAAGCAAGGCCAACAGCCTAATTGAGAGTACACACATAGTATTGAACGGCCACAACCCTAACCAATCTTTTGACCGTGATGGAAATGAAAATAATAAACCTGTATCGGACCGTCAATGAAGCAGAATGTCATCAAACGCAAAACGGTTACTTCAAAAACCAAAATCAACTTCTTCTGCACAGTGACATGTAAAATGAAGCCATATTAGGCAGTCCTCACCAAACTAATGCAACAAGCCTAACAAAGGAGGATATACCAGCAGCTTCGTCGTCGACTAGTTGCAAGGTGGTTAAAACGTCTTTGTGCAAACATAGCTATCTATTTTTTTGAGTTTGTTGATGTTTGGTTTGTTTCATCAGATAACCATACATTTTGTGGTGAAAATGTTCATTTGGAATTTAGTACTTTAGTTACCTCTAACAAGTTTTCTACCTTCTGTCACATTCACAGCAGCTATAAGGACCTTCCTCCCATGATACACCGCTTCGTTTTCCAATTCCTTTTGTCCACTGGGTTAAACTTATTTGTTAGTATTTGTGTAAGAGTGGTGATCATGCTACAAGTGTACACTTTCATGTGCTAGTTAATTACTTTTCCGCGCGTGAAATCTACACACCCGCATTCCTGTCAGACAGAACCATTACCAGTGCAAGGGAAATACGTGATTCATGTTACCACCGCACTTATAGAACTAGGAACTAATTGTTGGTTGATTTCCAAAATTTTTTGATCGTGTTTTAATCAATGTATTTTATTACACAAGGTTTGGTGCTTAGCATAAACCATGCAGACTCTGACTATTCATTTAATACTTCTAAAACACAATAAAATTATAAAATTTTGAGGAGCTCCTGTGACCCACGTGGCGGTGATTTGTCTTCTTTCTCACACATTGTGTTGTTTGTTTTTTTTTTTTTTGCTTGTTTTTTTTAGTTCCAAACGCAAATGTCTATGATATGGAGCATGACGGAAGTCCCCTATAGCTGATGCAATCAATAACACATGTTGCTTACAAATGAGAGTCTTTTTTAATTTTAAGTGTTTATACAGCATCATCCAAAGCAGAACATTTAGACGGATGAACATAATTGTCATCTTTTTGATGGATCCAGCAGGCAAACAATATGAATATCAATAAACATCTTGATGTGTAGGTAAAATGGTTCAATAGTGCCATTAGGGTTTACCGTTGCCAGTCCTGCAACATTTTAGACAGTGTGAACTAATACTTGCTATCAGTTTGAGAATATTATTATTATAGTAAGGCGTGAAAATGTGACCCATATCGGCGGCACATATGTAACTACCCCTTTCCACTGATACCCCCCCCCACCCGGCTACAGAATCCCATACTTTCAGCATTTCGGCCACACAATTATCCACCTTTTTGACAAATTGTTGCTCTGACACCCCAAAACCCCTCATATTTCAAGAATTTTTTTTTTCAGGTGGAACCCCCGGGGGAGGCACTCAAATCCATTTTGGTCCCACAGCCACATAGTGTGGGGGCTTCGTATTATGTAGAGGATAGAAGAGGATGGGTTGGTCGGGCGGGCAGGGCAGAAAAGCATTAATCCACCTACAGAATAACAGATTACTCAATTACTTCTAACTTGGCACGATGATAGACCCACATGGATGAGGTCATGTGCTGCATACAGGTATGAATACTAATGAGCTCATTTGCATATTTTCAACAAAATGTGATTAAACCACGTTGTGGGGCCATCTTAATAACCCACCACGTAATCTTGTTATACGTGTCTTAAGCCTGGATTTCAGGACCAAGGGCATTTCATGCCAGTAATAAGTTAAAAATGTGGGGGTTTTGGGTGAGTGCCAAAGTACACCAAAACTTGGTGTTTGAGATTAACGTGTCAAGATGTCCACAATCTGAGTCTTTAGGTGTGACCATTTTTGACTGTCGCAAAAAATAGCACTAGATTCTGAAAACTTGGGTACTAAGAAATCCCTTTTTGCCAGTTTCTGACCCTAAGCTAAATTCAATGAATGTTTTTTGGCCATCAATGACCAACTTGTTCAAATTTCAGACTCCCAAGTTCAAAAGGGCGAGTCGTGGACCCCTGTGAGGACCATATAAACCCTACGCTGGGGGAAGGGTGGAGTCCCATTAGGGGAAGGTATGCAGTCTTAGGCTCCATAGACTCCTATTTCCAAAGATGGCAATCACCCAAAGACTCCATAATTTTTACAAAAAACAACTCCAAATTTTTAATACATTTCTATTTACGAACATTGTCCCCAAAGACCCTAATTTTAGGAAATCTTGACACTTTAATTAAATGACCCCTTATTTTGGTGAATCTTGCCTAGTCTCGTCCTAAGAACTCATTTTGGAAAAATCCGTTTGGACAATCTTTTGGCCTGGTCTCACAAGGACCCCACATGTTAACGCGGCACACAGAAATGTCCCTTGATCCAAAGGTATACTGAGGGGCCAGAAGGTAGTGGATTTGAGGGCCTCCGAGGGGGGTCCTTACATGAAAGAAACTGTTACTTTCTGAAAAATAAGCTTTCTTTAGATGACAGAATCAACAATTCTCAAAATTTGGGGTCTTTGGGTGATGATGGACAGTGTTGAAAATGTGGATCTCTAGAGCCGATCCCATCCCCATCAGGGAAGTACCGGCCGGCTTTCCGGCCCTATAGATTCTTGTTATAGTCTTTATTAGTGATTTGATTAATACAGTTAAAACTAAAGATTGTGCAACATTTGGAAACACATTTTTTTCAGGAAAAATAATAAAATTTAAAAAACAATGTATTGCAATGCGGATACAGGAAATAGCACCTATCTTGTTGAAGTTCAGATATTGCCTAACATTAACATGGATTTTCAGGGACTTAATTCACATCAAAATGCTCGTAATGTGCGGTTTAGAAGACAGGAGAACAATGTTTTGGTATGAAATTAGAATACATTTACTTCTTTTAGAAGGGGTTTCATGTAGTGCCTAGACGGGGACTACAAAACTGCATTACCTTGGGCCTCCGCACCATACCATCTAGGGATGTTGATGCAGTCAGCTCCATATTAACAGAGCTCTAGAAAATTTTCCATGATGACAAAATGGAAGGCTGAAGTTCATGGCCATAAAGTTTGAAAGCTTCACCAATGTTGAGCACAACCTGTTCACTTCAAAGGATTGCTAAAAAGTTTCCCGCAGTCGTTGGGTAGGCAGAGTTGTTTGCGTGTTGTTCTGTTCATTCAAGGCCTCTGTACTTATTATTAGCGAGAGGAGTGAAGGAAAGAGTGGATGCACACCTTTTTCATGTGCCACTTCCCACCTGGAACTCTTCCTGTTTTTACAGAATGTAAACATCCAAATTGTTTTCAAACTTGCGAAAGTGATTTCAGTAAGGGTCCTTTTCATTATGTCTGAATATTTTTTCATGCCATTAAAAACGCTTTAAGTTTGCTGTGCATAGGAGTGCATGGATGTCTGCTCAAATTAGACTGGGTGGAGCAAACAGTGAATAACAGTTGGGAAGAGAAATTCTCTTCATTGGCTTGATGTTAATTATCCATATATCACTCAGAGGGTGGTTTTGAATCAATCCCATAATGCATTGCAATGTTCCTATAGCATCTAAACACATGTCAGTATTTATTGATAAAAAATGTTCTAAAAGTTTAAGAACCACAAGATATTTCATTATTATGCTAAAAATACCTAAGTACTAGTGCTTTGTGGTCTAAAATCATAGTTTTGTGTGTTAACTGAAGAAAAGGATTTTTTGTGGGATCACATGGCCTTATTGAGGTGAAATTTGTCAAAACTGGTACATTGTGGGATTGACTCAATACACCCTCTGCATGCCACCTAACAGTATTGAACTGCCGTTAGCTTGTGCGCAATCAAGAGTAAAGATACTGTGTAATGGATAATCACTTTTGTCGCCAAATCTATGCGTGATAAAAACAGAAGTTATATAAATAAGTCTGAATAGGTCAGTGAGGAGTTCCTTAATTTCTTCATGAAAGTCCAGCTAGATTATGTTTCTTTTAAGAGATAATTAGTTCACTCCAACCCCAAGGGGAATTTTCCTATGTCACTGGGGATTTGTGTGAAAGGGGTTATGTCAAAGAACCGAAAGTCTATGACAAATTTACGCTGAAAGTATGACATCATTTGTGAAAATGCATATCCTTGTTTTTAACATTTTCATTATCTATTACTGTATGTAATGATGATTCTGTTATTGTGGTTTTATTTTATTTGTTTTTTAATCACTTTGACAAGGCATATATTTGGAACAGGGCAGTTCCTTTTGTTTCCTTTTTGCTGTTTGTGTGATGTTTACCTAATGCATAAAGTTCAGTTTTGTTTATATTTGAAACCATCTGTGACGTGGTATATCAAAACCAGGCTGAATTGGACAGGAGAATGAATTTGAGTTCATTGTAAAATATCAAACATAAACTTTATGCTTCGCATTGCTTTTTGTTTCATTTCAATTAATCATTGCTAACTGAAGTTTTAAGGAATTTTGAAATATAAATTTCCAAAATGTTACAAGTGAGAAAAAGCCCATAAAATAAAGAAAATGATTTAAGAAATATAAAGGAATATAAAAGAGATGTCTGTCAGAATTATTCTTTAGCAATGGAATTTTACTTTCAAATTTTCACAGCATGTTTCTAAGATAGCTATACTCACAAATTTGTAAAAAAAACCTCAATTCTGGCAAAAAACATGCTTCACCTCATTTTGGCCCATTTCTCATTTAACAAAACTTGCCCAATTCCACCTGGTTTGATATACATGTCACATATTATCCTATATTGCACATATTTTCCCCCTCTCCAGAATACAATTATACAAGACAAATTTTATTACAACTGATTTGTGAAATGATCATGTTTTAATTCATTATAAATCCAAGCTATTTCTTAAAGGAAAAGAGATGTTTATGCTATTAAAAGATTGTAAGTAGTTCTGAATGCAAAAAATACAAGAGAAGAAGAGAAGAATTTGAGCTAAAATCAGAAAACTGGGATACCAAAACAGAAACTAAACATGGCAAGAGTTGAGGTGTAATCAAAACAAAGACTACAAAATTTGTCACATGAAATATGTCATACAATAGTACTTTGCGTTGTATGATATAGTCAGGCTCGCAAATATTACATCCAGTCCATATATAACATAACAGTAGGTGGGTTTGTAGACATTTAAACAAGCAAAAGGGATTTCGTAGGGCTTTATCAATGTAGAAATCAGCGCAAGCAACCATGCTCAATTTTTTAAAGTTGAAATGCGCTTTATGTTTATTGTTTTATCTTATTGACGGCTCTTTAAAGACTTCAAAATAAAATCATTCCAAGTTGATTGAAAAGGTTAGCATGCTCCCAAACCAAAAGAGTTAGTAACAACCAGAACACAATTAATGTGCCGCTTGAGGGGTCATTTGATTTTATCCCATTGATAGACAAAAGTCGTAAATTTACATTTACCTATCCAATAAGAAGGCGACATTCTTATTTTGTTGTCAAAAAAAGTTTTAAAATCCCTTGAATGGAATTATCTTGAATTGCAAACCTATCATAGGAAGTCTATTTCAATGGCAATGTTAAGGATGGTCTCATAAGTAGCTCAAGAGAAGTATGTGAAATCATGCTTCTCAATAGTTGGCAATAACAAACCAAAGCAACCCTAAGTATTTTTAATTCAAGAAGGTTTCGGCTCTCAGGAGTGCAAGAAATCATAAAAATATCAGGATCTGTTTAACGTTTTATATTTGAAATATTCTCTTGCCAAATCTATTTTCACCTTTCTGTAATTTATGGAAAGCTGGTGAATCTTCTTTTTTTGTATGATTTCCTTGCTGCAGGGCTCATGACTAGACTCAGGATAAGGACATTGTTCCAAAAAAAATATGTATTTTGTTATTTTTGCACATCTGAGAGCTGAAACATTCATGAATGCAAGACAAAGACACATACAAAGCCACATAGTTTTTTTTTATTTGATTTAATAATGCTTTAATATTAGTTTATATTTGTTATAATATGGCCATATATTGAGTGGTATGGTCATTAGACCTATTTAGTCACTCTTTAACATATCCATGGAACCATTCTTGCTACCCACTCTCTCTAGTGGCAAAGAAATGTGTTTCTGTGAAATCAATACTGCAAGATGACTGAAATAAATATTATTCATAGTCAATACATATGCAACTTTAATTCTCTGAAATCAGAATTGTAATATTTTGTGATTGGTATGTTTTCATGTAAATTCTTTACTTTTTGCCTGTATTATGTCCAAATCATCATAGATGGTTATAGTGATCTGAATGAAGACCTTGATCCAGACCATGGTTAGCCTATTGGGAAAACAGAGAACTTATAAAATAAGGCAGCTATCTTTTTTTCTCTAACATTGTAGTATTTATAATTCTAGATTGACTTTGTTTAATGCCCGCCGAGGGGGGGAGCCTGTGAAGCTGACCATGCAAGAATGGCAAGATATAAAGACCAATGCCTGGATTGACCAGGAGATCGTGCAGCAGCTGACTGATGAAGAACAGGCCAATCTGGCTGAATTTAGGGTTTGCATTATTATTTCCTATTAATTTTTATATTTTCATTTTGTGTCTATCCATACTTACATGTAGCTTCTTAACGAATTAAAGCAATAATAGCACATTTTGAAGAGTGCCCCCAATTTTCAAATTTGTGAGATTTATACACAGTTGTGTTAGTAATTTACTAGTAAACTATAGCTGTGAAGGGTAATGCTCAAAAGTGTGCATGCATCGTAAAAGAAGTGAATTTGTAATTAGATTCGAAGATCCTAATCCTAATTCAACAGCAATCCTGAAAATGTTAAATTTCTGTCTGTCCATTATGAAATAGCACAATACCTCACGAAAATCCTAACTTGATTTGCATGAACCAACGGAACAGCTAATGGATGAGTATTGACACGTATATGGCGTTATTTCCCAGCTATTTCATATTGGAATGATGTTTTCAGCGACCGTTGAATTATTATCGGGCGGTTATTGGGATCCGATATTAATTATTCTAATAACAAAATTCCTCCTTATGCTACACGGGAGAAGTTCAAGTTTTACCATTCTCAGGGATAGTTTTTGTGGTAACTAAGGGGAGGTCACAAACAGGAAATTAATATTCCTTTCTGTTCTGTTCTCATATGGCAGCCAGCAAAATTTTGACCTTGAGCAAAATTGGGTAATATTATATAGGTGATAGCCGTGCATATTAAGTGCCATTTTAACAGTGTATTATGTCCACAACTAAATAAGTTACGACCCGACGCACGAGGTAACAGATGCAGAGTTGCTACCTACACCAGCAACTCCCACTTGAGTGGGATTAAAGCTGTGTAAAAAGAAGATCTATGATATAGGGTAAAATTGGTCAGATTTTCTGTGAAAGTGTATTTTGAGACCCTACTAAATGCCTGTTTAAAGATAACAAAGTCACAACTGCATTGTTTCATTTGTAATTTTGCATTACTAATTCTTTAATTATTCTTTCATTAACCACAAACTTTAGGTAGCTTACCAGCATGGTAAGTGGACCCAAATGGTCCCAGTGTTGGTTCCGGAAGCATTGATGCCAGCGATGCAACGCCTGGAAGAGCTGAGAAAGACTGCGGGGATTAGGGGTGATAACCCCTATTTCTTCGCAGCAACACAAGGCTCAACTTCCCACCCACAAGGGAGCCATGAATTGAGATACACCGTAAAAATGGTTCCTGGCTTAGAAAAGCCCGAGGTGCTGACTGCCACGCACTTCCGGCATCGTGCCAGCATCACATTAAGGGGTATGGATCGGGAATTATTTTATTGCCCACATGGTGACATGACAAAAAAAATCAACGAGGCAGGTATATACCAGACCCAGGGCCTTTACGAAGTCTCGGATGGGATCATTTATCTCACAGATATATGGGTTAAATATGAAACTAGATCATAAATACCCAAAAGTATAAAATTCTTCTGCATTCACTATAACCCCCCCCTGTCATCTGATTGATCAAAGATACACAGAGGACATTTCCAGAAAAGAACGCCCTCAATTACGCAAGTTTTTTAACATGATTTTTATTTTTTTATTTTTTTTGCATATGGATGCTTATCAATGTATTAGATCACTCCTGAAATGACAATAAGCCGAATACGCCGTCTATGTGTCATAAGATGATGATTCGTATTTCTGTATGCACGACAGAAAATCAAAGCATGTTTTCTATAGGATGATTACAATAGCATGCAAGTTCAAAACAAGGCTGCGGTACTGTTCTCAGTAAACCTTCGAAACGTTTCGGTAGGTGGTCTACACGTCCAGGCAAATTTGAGAGAATTTGGGTCTCAAAAAATCTCCTCCTTGTCACTTTAAGCAGAGTTCATGTGAACCGCCTGGCCCAAAAATGCTTGATCTCAGAGTACCTGTAATGTGCTAATTTAAATGGGTAAAAAATTTAAAAATTAAGTGCATTAAAAAAAAAATATGAGTACACAAATTTGAAAATTTAATGTAGGTCAAAGTTGCAAAAATACTTATAACGCAATGCAAACAACTTAATGTGTTTAAAAACACAGTTTGAAAATGGTTCCATGTATTTTAAATTGTTCCTTGTCCTGCGATATAAGAAAATTCATTTAAAAAATGGTAACACGAAAAGGATGAATACCATATTTGGAAATGTTTTTTATCTAAGTAATAAATCAGATAGAACTCAAAACGTTATGAAATTTTTAAATATTTATTGAAATTGGAAGGCCTTATCAGTATTATTTAATTCTTTTCCATTACTAAAAACAAACCTGCAATACCGGAACGAACAGAAACACTAAAACAAAAACATATTGTATTGACAGAACTTTGGTACACATAATAAGTTCACATAGATTACAGACTGAAGCCCAATCTTAAATTGATTTTTAAAATTGAATGTGAATCAAAATTACAAGATTGTGATTCATGCTTACCATATGGCAATGATCCGGCTTCATGGTTTTGTGATTTTACCCCACTCTTTAATCTTGATCCACCAGACCCTATTTCCAAACAAATGCCATACTATTTCGTGATACAGTGCCTTTTTAAAAAAAATTCACAGTTATGGGGACAAGGCATTATAGGCAAAAACATGATAAAAAATGAGGGCGCATTCCTCATGAAATCTCTGAGTCTAGCCTTTCAGAATCACATTCCAAGGGTTCCCTTTAATCACTCAACTTTTTTGTAGTTGAGATGTGCTCAAATGGGCCAATAGCTCCAGGGTTTTAAACATTGACAACTGGTAAGTTGTGCACATGTTAGCAAGAGTTATGTCTGGTAAATATGCCACCCATCTAAACAATACTGGCCCTAAGATATTTATTCATCTCTGAGTATCATTTTAAGGATAACGTCGCAAAAACATATATTTAAGATTTGTCTTCCCAGTTTAAACACTCGACTTTAATCCCCATCTCATTTCTAATGCAAGTATGTTCAGTATTCAGTTCGATAACGTAAGCACCTAGTCTTGACTTAACTAAAGCTTATAGCAAGCATGGCTTATAGGTGAACGTACTCTTATTGAGGACCACATTTAAAGCAAAACAGGCAATTGTTTTGAAGAGTGGCCACTTTTTCAAAAAATTTGAGATTTTTTGCACCAGTTGCATTGTATTGTGCCTAGTGATATACCGGTGAATGGACAGTGTACTGTCTGTATTGCAAAAGAAGGCATTTTGTAATCCATGTGTAAAAAAAATAAAAAAAATCTCTGATAATAATTCAACGGCTGCTGGAAACGTCTTCCAATATGAAATAGTCCATAGACAAATAAAGATAGAGACCGAAGATCTTAGTGCACGCTATTGAAGTCGGTCGAGGTTAGCAACAAAATTTTGCCAACGCTTGTGGGTGCGCCCGACTTCAACTGATGTGTGGTACGCATAGGCGCACACATCGCTTCGCCTTCTTGTTACTCTCTGCGTCCGTGTGCGGTTTTTTCTCCGGCGCTGACACTTAAAATAAAAAAACAAAACATAACCTGCCTTCGGAACAAATTTTTTTGACTAATTCGGGCGAATTTCCCAGGTTTACCGAATGAAAAATATTTTGTAAAAACATTTCCCGTATCGCATTGTAACATATGTTTTCTAAACAAATTCTACTAGCGTCTTGTCAAATATTACCTCTAAACTTGTCCCGAATTGTGATGATTAAATCAGCAAAACCAAACACCAACTCAAATTATCATTTCCCGCCAACATTAGGCCTAAATGTTTACCATTTCACCATATTTACAACAAACGTCTTTACAAATGCACGTACCACCCATTTCATTGTGTTTGTCGCCTTTGGAGTCATTCTTCAAAGATGTCCTTCTTCCAGTCAAACGAATAGAATTAAAGCCACAATCAGTCACTTTTGCCAAATTCAAATGGCCCATTTTTCTCATACATATGGCCAAATTCCCAACTACCATGGGTCTCTTTTCCAGACAACATATGATCCTTTTCACCTACCCAGATTTCCTTTTTTCCAATACCTGGGTCCCATTCCTGAAACTACATCTGGTCCCTTCCAAACTTAACCCAAGAAGGTTTCTCCTTTCCAACAACCCATTTATGCCTCTCCCATGTCTCCAGCACTGAGTAATAATACTTCAGTTGAAGCATAATTTAGGTATTGAGGTCTCCTTTTGGGAGACCTTTTTGCCACAGAAGCTTAATTTGAGCCAAATTTGAGTTCAAAGGCTAAAAGCCTGAAAAATTCCTCAAATCCAATTTCTAAGGCCCTAATTAAAATACATAATCAGTTCCCAAGCCTATAAGTTTGGAAGTCGGGCCAAACACATATCCTATACCCAGAAAACTTTGACAGTTCCCCCTGCTCCCCTCCCTCATATTCGCAACTTTCTCTGATATATTCTTCTAATTTTTAATTCTCTTATAGCCTTTTCCAATCTCCATGACGTCCTTCCACAATACCTCAATTGACAGCATGTCATGTTTAAGATATCAAATTTGGCTGATTTTTCTCATTATAACTCTCGTCACAACAAGAGCAAATTATTTAAATTTTACCTGTCGCTAGCAATACGTACACAGTGTTCATTAATAAGGACAATACACATAGTAGGCCTATAGTCAGGGAAGCCCCCTGGAGCACTTTTACGTGGCCAGGTACAACGTATTAGAGGCATGCATCCCACCATATCCCACAAGAAATATATATGACCTCACATCGTTTATTCTGCTATACCAGCATTATTCGGGATTATTTGACACAATGTATTATGGGATAATGGATTTGATTACTCGATTGCTCCACACATAAGAGTTCACAAATTCGGTGATAAGCTATTAGATGATAATTGATCGATTTCACCACATCCCATAACACAATAGATGAGGTATTAAACTGCATGTACATTCGTGATGTTACAATCTTTTTGCCAGCATTTGTAGGATAATTTGAACAATGTATTATGTGATTTGGGATTTGATTCTTGATTCTTCCACATACTTAGTCCGCATGCAGTTGAAACCATCTCGCAAAAAAGGGTATCCCCCCCCCCCCCCCAAGCATTCGGGTCCGATACAAACAAACTTATACCCTTCTTTCAGTAATACATCTAAATGTTCTGTTATAAATCGTCCCCCAGATGCCTTCAGTTTTCCAATGTTTGTGGTTACATTTTATTCACAACCTCTCTCCGAGCACACTCTCTTTCCTCAGTATGATACCCCATTTAGGACATGGAAATATTCCCCATTGGCACGTCTCATAGGTACTTATTTTTTGAATAACTTGCATCAATAATTCATCCAAAAATCCACCTTTTTCCTCCACCAGAACACAACACAAGCCTTTCGAGCCTGGAAAACACTTCAACACATAACATATCAATTTATAGCTCCAAACACAACACCCTCTAACCAAGCCGTTTGACAGCAGTTCAATTTCCACTCACAGTGCAAAAGGCCAGTCCTACCCCCAATACGCGCACACTTACTGTCTATGCCCCACATTTTTTGGGACCCTCAAAGTAGAGCATATTTTTAATAGACAACTCACGTCTGATAACAAACATTATGCACACATCCTTTAATAACCAACCACCCACCCACCCAAACCTCATGATCCCATTTGTAATATCTGTGCGCGAGCAATTTTGACAACACTTGGGCCTTATTGGGGTGTGGGTTAGGTTAAGATTATATAGTCACTTATGAATTAAATTGAATTGAGGTTAAAATCAATCAAATAATTAGGCAATTTTAACAAAATCGGCACATTAGATAATACTAAGGCACTTTACGGGGCACACACGTATACAGATTTGAAAAAAAGTTTGTACATTTCTGTAATTAAAGGGAAGATCGCTAGACCAAGGAATATGAGGTCAAATTTCACGACATGCAAGAGTATCCTTTTTATTTGTTCTGTGCTCGTTCAACGTCTTTTTTACCAAAGTTGGTGGTCGTAGGGTATTTATACCAAATTGACCTCTAAATGATGAAACTTTGACCTTTTTGATCACCCTGAAAACAACTCAACGGACATCCACTACCTTCATGCCAAATACACCCCATATGTCAAGCATAATGAAATGCAAAGCCTGACCATACTGCGGCCTTATTTCCTCCTGGCTAGCTCACTGATGCAATTTAATTTTTTATTTCTTTTTCTTGATATATGTCTGTATATTGTTTCAAAATATTCAATTTAATTCAAATAAGTTTAAGCATCTTCATTTCATTTAAGCCATTACATTAATGCTAAAATTCATTACAGAATAAAAAAGATAATGGTGGTTTTTTAACGAATTAGTAAGACATAAAGAAAAGCAGCGAGGCCATATTAAGTCTGATGGACTTTGAGCATGGCCCCACCTTTCACTATTACGATTTTTACATTTAATATTTAATTACTAGACAGGACGGGACAATATTAGACAAGACAAGACACAATAAAACAGGACAAGACAAGACACAACAAACAGACAAGACAGACGAGGACTTTGCCAATTATTTTAACAAGATTAGGGGCAAGAGAATATATTGATCAAGTAGTGAGCCAACAAAACCTAACCTGCCTTCGAATGACTAATTCCGGTCGAATTTACTCGGTTTTTCCCCAATGAAATATTTTGTAACATTTCCCGTATCTCATTATTAACATATGTTTTCTAAACAAATTCGACTAGCGTCTTGGTCACATATTTACCTGTAAAACATTTTTCCCTTTCCCCCAATTTGTTGATTATAAATCAGCAAAACAACACCACTCAAATTATCATTTCCCGCAAATTAAGCCTCAATGTTTTACATTTCCCTATTACAACAAACGTCTTTACAAATGCACGTACCACCCATTTCATTGTGTTTGTCGCATTTGGGAGTCATCTTCAAGATGCCTTCTTTCCAGTCAACCATAATAAAGCACAATCATTCACGTTTTCTTTCTCCAAAGTCAAAATGCCATTTTGTCCTCTACATATGGCCAATTCCCAACTACACCAGGGTCTCTTTCCATACAAACTCATCAGAATCCTTTCTCAAATAACCCGATTTCCTTTTCCAATTAACCCTGGGTCCCACTTCCTGAAACTACCGCTCATGGTTCCCTTTCCAAACTAACCCAGAAGGTTCTCCTTTCCAACCCATTCATGCCTCTCCCATGTCTCCAGCACTGAGTTAATAATACTTCCGTTTGAAGCATCATTTAGTTATTGAGGTCTCCTTTTGGAGACTTTTTGCCACAGAAGCTTATTTGAGCCAAATTTGAGTTCAAAGGCTAAAGCCTAAAATTTCCTCTAAACCAATTTCTACAGGCTAAGGCCCTAATGTAAATACATATTCAGTTCCCAAGCCTATAAGTTTGGAAGTCGGGCCACCCCCATATCCCTATAAACCCAGGAAAAGTTTAGTTCCCCCGTGCTTCACCCCTCACTCATCATCTTCGCCTTTCTCTGATATATTCTTTCTATTTTTTAATTCCTTATAAGCCTTTCCAATCTACAATGAACGGTCTTCCAAATACCTCAAATTGACAGCATGTTATGTTAAAAGGGAAAAAAACATATCAAATTGGGCTGATTTTTCGCATTATAAACTAACTCTGTCCACCAACATAGCAAAATTATTTAATTTTTACCTGTTAGCTAGCAATAAGTACACATTGTCAATTACTATAGGACAAGAAACAAGTAGGAGGCCTATAGCAGGGAAGCCCCCTGTAGCACTTTAAGTGGCCAGGACAACTGATTATGATGCATGCATCCCACCATATCCACAATTCAATGTATCTGACCTCACAATCTGTTAGTCCTGGCTATACCATCACTTATTCGGTATAATTTTGACACAATGTCTATGGGATAATGGATTTTTACTGTACTCGATTGCTCCACATACAATTAAAGAGGTCACAAATTAAAGGTGATAGCGCTATGCGATTAGATAATTTAATCGATTTTCAGCATATCCCATACACAACATAGATGAGGTATTCAGACTACCTGTACACTCGTGATGTTAACAACTTTTTGCCAGCATTATTAGGATAATTTGACACCATGTATTAGGTGATATTGGTTTGATTCTTTGATTCTTCCACATTCTTAAGTCCGCATGCAAGTTGAAACCATCTCGCAAAAAAGGTACATTCGGTTCCGATACAAACAAAAAAATGTATACCTTCTTTCAGTAATACATCTAAATGTTCTGTTATAAATCATCCCCAGATGCCTTCATTTTCCGCAAGGTAGTTGTTTTACATTTTATTCACAACCTCTCTCCGAGCACACTCATGCATTTCCTCAATATGATAATACCCCCCATTATGAAATGGAATATTCCACTTTGACAAGTCTGAAGATTTATTCTTTTTGAAATAACTGCATCAAATCCATCCAAAAATCCACCTTTTTCCTCCACCAGCACACCAACAACAAGCTTTCGGCCCCTGGAAAAGACTCAACTCTCACATATTCAATTTATAGCCCCAATTACTAATCCGCTAACCAAGAAGCCCGTTGACAAGCATTTCAATTTCCCTCACAGTGCAAAAGCAGTACCCTCCCCCAATAACGTCCACACTTACTGTCTTATGCCCACACATTTTTTTGGCCCTCAAAAGTAGATCAATTTTAATATACAGACTCAACCGTCTGATAACAAACATTATGCACACATTCCTTTAAGTAACACAACCCCCCACCCACCAAAACCTCATGATCCCAATTTGTAATCTGTGCCGCAGAATTTTTGAACGCAACAATTCCTGATTGGGTGTGGGTGTTAGGTTAAGATTATATAGGCACTTATATTAATTGAATTGAGTAAAGACAATCAAATAATAGGCAATTTTTAATCAAAAAACAAAAAAACACGCGTTTTTAACCTAATTTTAAAAAAAACATGAACTATTTGAAAAAAAGTTTGTACTTTCTTTCTTGTAATTAAATGGAATGATGCTAGAACAGGAATATGAAGGTCCAATTTCACTACATGCAAGAGTAGCCACTTTTTTTATTGTTCTGTGCTCGGGTCAACGGTCCTTTTGACCAAATTTGGTGGCGTAGGTATTTATAAACAAATTTACCTCTAAAGTGAACTTGACCTTTGGATCACCCTGAAAACAAAACATCATACGGACCTCCACTACCTTCATGCCAAATATCAGCCGCCCCATATGTCAAAGCAAATGAAATGGCAAAGCGGACATACTGCTCCTGAGATTTCCTCCTGTCTAGCTCACGGAGCAATTTTAATTTTTTTATTTCTTTTTTTCCTTGATATGTCTGTATATTGTTTCAAATATTCAATTTCAATTCAAATAGGTTTTATTAGCATCTTCCTTTAGTAATACTTACATAATGAGAAAATTCATTACAGAAATATAAAAAGATAAATGGTGGTGATTTTTTAACTGAATTTCGTAAAGACCTTAATGAAAATGCAGGAGAGGTCAAAATAAGTCGGATGTCCTTTGAGCATGGCCCCACCTTTCACACCTTCACTAATACAATAGGTTTACCTTTAATATTGGATTACTAGACAGGACTGGACAAGATTAGACACGACAAGACAACCACAAACATGACAAGACAAGACACAACAAAACGGACAAGACAAAGACGAGACTTTGACAATGATTTAACAGATTAGGAGGGGCAAAAAAGAACCTATTGATCATAGTGACCCAACAGAAATGATGAATGCAAGATGTGAAGGTATTGACATTAACGAGTGAACAACTAGATTGAAAGGCTGAAGGTTTTTTATACAATATAACTAATTTGAATATTTATTAATCATTCCATGTTTTAGGTTAATTTGAAACACTAGTGTTTTTTGAGCGTATGATGCTGTCCCAAGAAGTGCATTCCATATTTTAAGGGCCATTGTATTTAACTGAGTATTTAAATTAGATTGGATGAGGGTTAGTTGTGATGTCTTTGCATGCATTTCGAGTGTTGTAATCCTATGTTGTCCACTGTGTTTGTGGAGAAATATATTTTGAAATGAGTTTGGAAGGGTTTTTGAGTTTGTAGCGATAACATGAAAACTGCTGTTTGTATTTTGTTTAAAATCAAAATGTTGAGTGTTTTAACGTGTGAAACAGTGGTTATTGTGATATTCTGGGTGTTCGGTGTTATTGATGATGCGCAGGTCGTTTTTGGAGTTTGAATATCTTGTCCAATTTACTCGAATTTGAGAAGTCCATGGACAATAGTTGTCATCCAGTGTTATGTCAGTAAATGGCCCATCTATGTTACTGTAAGATATGTAGGCAGTATTATGTGTGTATATTTGCAAATACAAGGTGTTTTTTGGAAGGTGTTGCGGAATTTTCTATGATGACGATGTTCTGCGATATTTGATTTGTCATTTTTGAAATGTGATATTTCCAGGAAAGAATTTTGAATTTGGAAAATTAACACCAGCAATTTTTGTATGAATCTACACTACAGGTTAATGGATTGTTGTCAATCATGATTTTTGTTGCGGTGTTGTCATTTTTTTTTCTTTGTAAGTGAATATAGTTAGTTTTGGATACCCTTAAGCGAAAGTTTGTTAGCTTTAAACCATTTTTATATTAATTAACTCTTTGTTAACTGTGGTTTGGAGTGTGCTTAAGGTTTTTGTGTGATAAAAATATATGGTGTCATCGTCAAATAATACACAAGAGAAAATGTTTGGAAGAGGAGGGAATGTCATTAACATTAGTAGAAACTAGGGAACCCAATATTGACCCTTGAGGGACACCGCAGGAAACTGGAGAAGATTAGAAGAGTATGAACCAAACGAGGTGAATTGGTGTCTGTTGGATAAATGGCTGGAGAGTAGGTCTAAGGGAACAACCCGGATCACCGTAGTGGGTGAGTTTTGGCAAGAGAAGATCATGATTGATGGTGTCGAAGGCTTTGTATCGAGGAAAATACCAATAGTGTGATAATTGGCAGCTAGAGAAGAATAGATGTTAGTAATAGCCAGAAGCAAGGTCGTGTAGTGTTGTTTGTGAAAGCCATATTGGTTATCATGAAGGATGTGGAAGTGGGTGAGGCAAATTGTCAAGCCTGTTATAGATAGCGTTCAGGCTTTTTATAAAACATGGTAGAAGAGATATAGGGCGGCAGTTGGAGAAGACATGGGGAGCGTCTTTCTTGAATACAGGAGTGACCTTCGCAACCTTGAGGAGCCGAGGGAAAGACTACCCACTTGATAGAAGATTGAAGATTGGTAAGAGGTTTGGAGATAAAGGGAATGCCGACGCTTTACGATCGAGGGCTAACATCATCAAGCCAGCGCTTTTGCCACTCTTGAATTTCTTGACAATGTCATTAAGAATCTCCTTTGCATCATCGATAGATTCAAGACATGGAGTTTGGGATAGGGATCATCAGAAAATCAGAAAATAAAGAAGACGACTTGATCTTGAGGCAAGTTCTGGACCATATTGGGAAGAAGAGTTGAAACTTCTTATAGAGATCCTGGGTCTGAAATCTGGGTAACCCCATATAGAAAATAGGAAGGAGCTTTAGGACTGGAATTTTTGCCGATGACATTGTTGATTGTTTGCCATGTGTTTTTTTATGTTGTATTTGTCTATATTAAATTATTAAGTATATTCTTTACTTTAAGTCTTGATTAGGCTCGTTATTTATTTCTATATTTAACTATTTATGTTTATTTATGTGTTTTTTGATTTTTAAAACTTTACTATGATTTGATGGTACATTTGTTTCTATTTTTAATGCTTTGATGATTCCCGCAGTAATCCAGGGTTTTACTTTCCCTTACGTTTTGTTTATTTTCTTATTATAATTTTGGGAAAATGCTTATCAAAATTTCCGTGAATTCTTTATGAAAATATCATATGATTTATCATCAGAAGAATATCTAAGATATCATCATCCCAATTATTTTGGATTATTCAGATTGAAATGAAGTAATCGTAGCGTTAGTTATTTTTCTTTTGGTGTAATATTTGTTTTAGATTTAGTGAGTTGTTTTATTATCTATTGTCACTGTTTTAATAATATGAAATACAGGTAAAATGGTCAGTTATGTCGTTGTTAAAGAATACCATGGCTCAATTTATGATTTAGGATGTTAGTAAAGATATCTTGTTCAAGGAGGATGATGTCCGATTTGTAACACGAGTGGGTTTGTCAATGAGTGGATAAAATGATGATGAGTAATGGTGTAAAAATCATTTGCAATCGTAGTGAGATGATGTGTTTAGCAAATTGATTTTGTGAAATCTCCAAAATGACAAACTAGGTAGGTTTTGACGATTAATCAAGTTAATTGTAAGTGGATAATAGGTGATGAAAGGCTGATGACATCTGTCGGGGGTCTGTAAATGACACCAATAATCGTGTTTTGAGGTTGGCTTTCAATCTCAACAAAATGGATCATAGTCTTTCACTTTAGTAGGTTTTAAATCGTGACAATTTGAAGTAAGATCATTTGGAAATATATAACGCCACCCCACCCCCTCTTTTAAAACGTCTATGGCAATGACAATGGAATAACCATCAATTTATTTAAGGCGGGTAGGGATTTCTCACCATTTACCCAATTTCGCTGAAGCTAATAGGGGGTTGTGTTGGTTTAGAGTTTTTTAAGAAGTCGGTTTATGCTATCAATATTTGTATTTAGACTGCGGAATTGACATGAATTAGACTAAGGTTAGAACTATTTAATTGATTAGTTAAGTCATTGAAAGTATCACTCATGGTAATTACTTTATTAGACTATTAGTAATGTCATAATATTCTTAAAATTACTGTTTTTATCATCAGTATCGGTTCAATTAAATGGTTCATTGTTAATAGTAAATCATCAAAAGAAATTTTGTGTTATTGTAAAATTGGTTTAGTTCATGTTTAAATTCATCTCTCGTAAAAAAAAAAAAACATTTATGTGATTAAATGGTAAAATTGGATCCGTTACATGGTTTCAATACCAAGTTTGGTGATGGAATAATTAGCGTCAGCAGAATCATTAAAAGCACAACGGTTGGGACGCTGGCGCAAACAGACAAGAAAGGAATGGTTTGCCCCTAATTTGTTTATGACAATAACGACATGGAGATATAAATACATAAAAACAATTTAACCGAAAATTAAAATAATCGTAATAATTTGGCACTTGTAAACAAACAAGAAACAGTAATACTGTATATAATAATCCTATGTGATCACATTCCGCAGAGAAAGGCCTACACCATGAGCGCCCGTGGGTAAAAAATTTGAATATAGAAATATCATTGGCATATTCTTGACCCCCTTTAATAGATGGTATAAATGACATACATATATGCACAAAATACTAAGAGATTCGACCTAAAAAAATTAGGGTGTGTGTGTGTGGTGTGAGTGTTGTTGTGTGTGTTGTGGTGGATGTGTGTGAGGGGGTTTGTGAGAGAGCAAATCATACCAAGTATCACATTGGCATGCAAAACTCAAGTCATAACCAGTGGAGAATAATCCATAATCAAACAATTGCAGAATTAATTATGCATAAAACAGTTTGGTGATTCAATACATAATAACTCAAAGTAAAATCATAAAGCAAACAAAGCCCAATTAGTGTTTGCATTAAATCACACATAATGTCCATTCCCCAACACAAATAGTCACATGTTAACACAAAATATCGAACGTGTGTTTATTTGTGGGTGTGTGTGGATAAGCGAGTGGTGTGTTGTGATTTTTGATGTTCTTAGCCGAATATGAACATAAATAAATACAAACAAAAACCACAACAACTGTATTTTAGTAGTATATTTGTCACCAACATTAACAGAGGTACGTGTTTTAATTTGCCTTAAAGTCGCAAATTGCCTTTAAAATCCAGAAAATAATAAAATTGGCAAAAAGCTCGATAAAGTTGACTTTTTACCAAAACGGTCAGGGTAATTAAGTTTGGGGATTCCATGTTGTACGCTTCTTTTTAAGAGCACCACCGGTAATTACTTTTAAAATCATCTGAAAGCCATAGTTTGATTAATATCGTGAAAACACTGGTTCAAACATCAAATTTTAATTTCTGAGAAAATATCGGTAATATAGAGAATTTTGGAACTTACATGGATTTACATGGAGAGGGTCAAACTAATAGGAATTATAGGACCGCTTGTAGCCCTGAGTGTAGGCCTATATACAAAATCAGAATTTGGTATAAAATTATGGTAAATCCACACAATATTTTTGCTCAGTTTCTCTGATACAAATGGTCATTATGCAAGATTTTGCTCAATTTGTCATTTTAGGACCACACAAGTGTGAATTTTTACTTTTTGGTCACACATGTGGATGTTGCTCAAATTTGTCATTTTGGACCACTGCAGACGTGCGAAAGTTCCACTTTTTTTCATGAAATTTGGCATGATGCAAGATTAGCTCAATATGTCATTTTAGGACCACAGCGCCTGTTAAGTGTGTCATAGATTAGGCCCGATGCAAGATGTTGATCAAATTGTAATTTTGGACTAACCTCGAACCCGTTACGTGCTAAATTTCACTTTAGTCTGAAATTTTGGCCCGATGCAAGATTTTTCTCAAATTTTGTCATTTTGGATCACCACAGACTGTTATTTTTTTTTTTTTTTTTTTTTTTTTTTTTTTTTTTTAATGGGCCCTTAAAAGGGCCATTTAGATCCACAGCGTCGTCCACCCCCCCCCCCCCCGCCATACCTAAAAAAGATTTGGCCCAATACAAGATTTGCTCAAATTTGTCCTTAGAACCACTACAGACCTTTTAATTGTGATTTGACTTTTTTGCAGAATATAAATGTACTACATCTGTTTCTGCCTACCTTTTACATTTGTAACACTAGCTCTTTTGTCATAGTTGTTTTTGATTAACTATACGGACTATTAACCTTTGCTATTATTACCAACACGATTACTCATATGCCGAACTTTGCAACAAAGTGATAGTCCTGTTATTATAATATCAATTCAAGACTATTGCATTCTTTGATATGCATGCATTAGAAGTTTCCGAATAAAAAATGATGGGCTGTTATGCGATTAGACTTATAAAATTTAAGTCATTTTCCTTAAGTGCCAAAACCTTTATATACTGAACGCCAATTATTTGCATCATTAACAAATTTCAGTGGCGTAGCCAGAGGTGTGGCCCAAATAATTTGATTTCGTCGGTTGAAGATGAGCCCGTCGGTTCAACTTGCAGATACGGTCATGTGCCGCTTGCTTCCTATCAAATTAGATTTAAAGTTTCATGGGTCATCGTGCGACAAGTAAGTTTTACAAAATCGTGGCAAGAATTAGCCCTCAGAAGACATAAAAGCATATAAAACACAAATTTTCTGCCCCTCGTTAGCACCCCCCCCCCCCCCCCCCCCCCCCCCCCCCCGTGGCTGCTTCGCCTCTGGACTTCCCTCCTCCTCTCCCACACAAAAAGACTTTTTTTAAGTTCTTCAAATAAGCTTTTTAGTTAGAGAATAAAGTACGGATAGAATGAGGGAGGGAAGACGGTGGAGGAGGGGAGGGAGGGCAGGAAGGAGGGAGGGAGGCAATATATATATATAGATGAGAGAAAGATACCTAGGGGAATTTAATGAAACGACTATAAAAAATGGTCTTTTTGTTAGGGAAATACATAGGGAAGGGAAGGAGGGGCTGGAATTGGGAGGAGGGCCGGGGAAGGACGGAAGTGAGGGTATAGAGACAGATCTGGAGATGTTTTGAACATTTGTATCTTTTGTGCGAGAATAAAGGAAGAGATGGATGGATGGTGGATAGAGGGGAGAGAGGTGGAAGGAGGGGAGGGAATTTTTTTGAACCAGTTGAAGTAACTTCATAAATACGTCTTTTGGTGAGGGAAAATGTATACTTCTCAAGCGTTTATTTTCTTATTATACAAAACTAGCGAACCTTCTTAGCGATTATGACCAGCGGTATTTTCTATTATGATTAGTGGACTTTTTTTGCGATTGTGACTAGCGTCCTGTGTAAGATTATGAGTAGCGGTTTCTTATCAAGATTAATACTATCGAATCCTTTTTGCAATTATTACCAGCGGGCCTTTCTAAAAATTATGAAACTGTAAGCCTTAATTGTTTTTCTTTTATCGAACCTTATATTAGCGAGCCGTCCCTTTTTTTTATAAACAGCGAACTTTACGGGTATATCAGTATCCAGTCTGAGTAAAAACACCCCTCGGCATTCAGCATAAAAACCATAATTACAATAGTAAGAATTGTTTTTGCTCAGTTTCTATTGTTATAAAGAAGGTAAACAGGCTTTCCAGACGTTTATTTGGGTCATTTGTACTTTGGAGAAAAAGTTACGCCTATTTGGCTGAGACAACTTAAAATCCTGTTTTTTGGCCGATTTTGAGCCAACAAAATGCATCGCTACATAGTAACATGGTCTTCAGCAGTACGTGATTTGAGTACAAACATTTACCACCAAATTATGGTGAACCATAGAAGTGGTAGAGTAAATTTAAGGATTATACAAAAATATCCCCGAGATTACAAGAAAATGGTAATAAAAATGTTCAATTTTCCCCTGAATAAGAAATTCAAGATAGCCGGTGTAAGACCAAAGTTTACTTTGATTCAGCAATATTTCATGGTATTAACCTACAATCGAAACTTGGGAGCAAATCAAACCATAGAAAGTTTGTATTCTGCTTGAAAACATCAGTGCGAATAATAATTTTAAGTTTAATTCCGATTTTATTACAGAAAACTTCAGCTTAGTTTCTTCTTGCAATTTATTGCGCCGAGGATCTGTTTTGTGCAATAATTACCTTAGAGATGAAAACAACAAATCTCTGAGCAGTTCCATTATGTTCATGAACTGAGACATTGATATTGAGTGATTTTCAATAACTGCCTCTTTATGATTGACCCAATGGTAATTTATAATTTGTTACAAAGAGACCATTTTATGCAAACTGATCGGTTTTTTGTCGAGAAAATCGATACACTTCTGAAAATTGCATGTGTGAATTGTCTTTGCTATAATATATTATGGTATACGTCGGTGTCATTCTCTCCGCATTGTAATGGCTAAAACGGCCAAACTGAATTATTAGGTCTCTCCGCAAAATTGACATAGTTTCTGAAACCCCAAGCCCGAAAGACACCAATAAAATCTTCTGATGCCTGTTTATCTCTGTCAAACAACCAAAGCAAACTTGAAGCACAATAACGTTTAACCTTGAAGAAAAAATCTTTCCTGAATGTAGGGTTTTTATTGACTCACACTGTATAGCTACTCCACGCAACACGGATACCAGCAGTACAATAGGTACTTCATCATGAATCGGCAGTAGATATAACTACTTCAACAAACCTGATAAAGCAATCATCATCATCAATTGCTGACATCGACAGTAGATATAACTACTTCAACAAAACTGATATCGCTTTTGGAATTGAACTTTTTGCTACCTCCATAGAATAAAACTGCTGAAATACTATCAGCATCCACAGTACGTAATGAATTTTTAAGTCAGTTTTTCATGAGGAGGCTGAGAAGGGGGTGATTTAGTTGAGGGAATAACCCAAACAATGTGTATAAGTTAGATGAAGGCAATAAAAAGGAGGAAAAGATGTTGAAGGGGGGAGATGTATGAAGGAAGTGATTGAAAGTTGAACTTCAGTGAGAAAGATAGAGGCGGGCATTGAAAAGCATATGGAGAGAATCATGAAGGAGGAGAATGAATGGGATCGAGGGGTAGAGGCTGATGTGGTGAAGGGCCAGTTGAGAGTTCAGTCAGGACAAGTGGTAAATGCATTGGAGAAATGAAAACGGAAAGGCTTCTTGACCCTCGGAAGTGAGTTTTGAGATTATTATTGCGAGTGGAGAGACGGGATTGGTGTGATGAGGGAGTTGGGTCAGAGGGGTTAGATGGAGGAGGAATGCCGGCGGAGTGGGCTGTGAGTGTGTTTGTTCCAATTTTAAGGAAAAGGGGATCATGAGCTGTGGGTGCGTATAGGGGGTGTGAAGTTGTTTTTCAGCATGCGATACAATTGTGGAGAGGGTAACTAGAGACAGAATTCAGGGATAGTGAAGTGGATTGAGATGCAATTTGGTTTTTATGCCAGGGGGACGATAGAAAATTTTGCAGGTTCATTTTTGAGGAGGATGCAAGAGGAAAATCGAGCAAAAGGGAAGAAGCTGTATATGTGCATTGTGGACCTGGAGAAGGCCTTTGATAGATTACCGAGAAAGTGATGGATGGCAATGAGGAAGAGTGGCATACCAGAAGTGGTGGTTAGAGCGGTGATGAGTCTGTATGAAGAGCAAACAACAGAGAGTTGGATAGGGGTCTGGTTTTCTAGTAGTTGAACGTGAAGGTGGGTGTGCATCAGGGTTTGTGCTGTCGCCGTGGTGTTTTGCAATTGTGGGTTGGATGTGGTTAACGGAAGTGCAAAAAAGTTTGATGAGTGAGATGCTGTATGCTGATGATTTAGTTTTCATGTTTGAGACCATGGAGGGTTTGAGGGAGAAGTTTTGGAAGTGGAATAAGGCAATGTTTTGAGAGTAAGGGCCTGAAGGTAAACCTTGGGAATACTAAAGTGATGGTGAGTGGGAGGGGGGAGGTGTTTAGGTGAGTAGGTGGACCCATGTGGAAAATGTGGAAAAAGTGATGGAGGGCATATTCATGTAGGTGGTGAGAGATGTTGATGGCTTTCGAATGGGAGATGCACAAAGATGCTAGAGTGACCCCAAGTTTGGCAAGGGACTTTGTGTGGTAAGATGCAAGAAGGGCGTTGAGGGAGTGGGGAAGGAGGGAAAGTTGTGTGATGAGGTGGAACAGTGAAGGAGTTCACATACTTAGGTGACAGGATAGAGTTCGGGTGGTGGATGTGAGGCGGCAGTGACATCCAGAGTAAGGTAGGGGTGGGTGAAGTTTAGAGAAATGCTTGGAGAGTTTGTTACTTTGGGGGAGAAGATTCCTTTGAAAATAAAGGGCTGGGTGTATAGGATTTTGTGTGAATCATTGGATGCCCTGATGGAGTGAGACATGGTGCTGAGTGAAAATGAGATGGGGATTATGAGAAGGGCAGAGAGAGCAATTGTGAGAGTGTTACGGTCACCTGACAAAGGCCAAAACCACCTCAAAACAACGGATTCAACTCCTGAATAACTAGACAATACACTGTGAACTTTATTAAAAATTTTAGAACAAAGTATTTTTATTGTAATTGTGTGTTTTTTAAAATCAATCGCTCATTCAAACATGATTAGTATCAATAATCAAAGATCAATCTATAATAAAGTATGTTAATTAAAAAACTACTAAACTTACTACCTGGTGTGTGCCGCGACGCGGGCTTGGCCGCAGCAAGATTACTTACTATAAAATGCCGACTTGTCAAAGAGTCCTGGCAATATTCCAGCGGCAAAACTCCATTCCCAATGTGGGGGACTTGTCCACTGACGACTTGTCCTTACTGAAGAAAACCAGCTCTAATGACAACCGCGAAGCATCTGATGGTCGACTAAATAGAAGTCCAAAGGTGCTGTAGCTTGTTTACCCTTGGATAACTCAGAGGCCACGGAATACCAAACCGAACCCGGCTACACATCGGGGAGACGAAAACTGATGGAACTGAGACTACTATGACAATGTCCCCACTATATGGGAGATAAGTACTAGACCTGTGATTACTGTCACTGTCAACTAAATTGAAAACTCTGCTAATAACGTGGAGCACGATGTTATGAAACTCCTCTATGGAGTAATGATGTTGTGATACCTCTCATCTTCTCTCACCATGGCTTTATATATCCTCCTCAAACACTTAGAAGGATCTTGTTCCCTCTATAATAGTCATGTGCTAAAATATAGTCCCATTACATTAACAATCATAATTCTTATTCAGCTCCAATGTTCCCATATTAGAATGTTCATCGCCATCACCCACACACAGTACTGTGCCTGTAGATACAGTTGGGCGCCATCTATAGCCAGACACATATCACCATGAGTTAGGCTAGTCTGATCTCCTATCTCAAAGTAAATTCCCCAGAACATCCTCCGCGGTTCTCTTGAATTCATAACTTGCTACGACATACACCCATTATGCACACAAACCAGGTTAAGTCCCATATTGTAGTAAACTTAGACTAATTTATATATTTTATAATGGTGCTATATTTATATATGACTTAATCTTGCTCAAAGTGAAATAAATCATTGCAATTCTTGGGCTGTAACACCCCCCCCTTAAAGAAAGAAAGTTTTGATTGAAAGCAACACTTCTTTGAACCATTTAAGGCGGTTTTCCCCTTTTTTTTTAATATTTTTTAAACTTCATATACATAACTTATTCACAATGTTACCCTTCCCCTTTAAAAAGCTTTACTTGTTTCTGACTAACTAACACTATTCTGGATAAGGCATCAGCCATCACATTATCTTTGTGCCTTTGATGTTGTCTGAGGTCTATGTGTACTCTTGCAAGGTCAAACTCCCACCTCAACTAACCTAGTGATTCTTGTTTTTCACTCCTGTGAATGAAGGTGCGGGGTTTGTGATCTGTGAAAACAGCACTGGGTGCACTGTGGTGCCCAAATATACACCAAAAAGCCCTAATGCCAAAATCAAGCAAGACACTCCTTCTCAATAGTGGAGTAAATTTCTTTGGGTGCTTGGTAAACTTCTTGGAGAAATACGAAATAAGGTTTGTCTATTCCGTCTCTCCTTCTTGCAATCAGAAATCCACCC
>JAMKCH010012046.1:0-28140 GCA_023653785.1 Ophioderma brevispina | reverse complement strand
CAATGTTCAGCGAGTTTCAAAATGCAGCTGCCCGTCTCGTCCTTAAAATCCGTCGACGAGACCATCTCACCCAGCTCTCTTCCAACTGCATTGGCTTCCAATTAAACAGAGGCAGTTTTTTTTTAGATTCCTACTTCTAACTTATAAGGCCATCCACATCATGTCACCTTCCTAGATCTCTGAACTCATCCAGCTGTATTCACCACCGCGAACCTTGAGATCATCTTCCTGCTCCAGCTGAGTAAATCATCCACTCATCAGCAGATTTCTATGGTGATAGATCTTTTGCTTACGCACAGCACATTTGTGAATAAACTCCCTAACAGTATCCGCTTTACTCAGTCACAACTAGTTTTTCAAGTTCAAGTCACTCTAAACATTCCTATTTACAACAACATTTTGGCTCCTGATATGTATGCTGTTTCTGATGCAGTCCATCACCATCTTGATTTTTGTTTCCTTCTTTTCTTATTCTCTCTATCTACCATCCAATCCGTTCCTAGGAACTAGTTTGTGGGCAGCAGTGTAGTAGGGTTAGAGGCCTGCTGAATCCCAGGAAAGAACAGACGTCCCGATGTCGCTTTGGGGTACATACACACAGATCCTCCCAGCTGACGATCAGGTGGATATCCCAATATTTCTTATATGGAAGACAACTGGGTATCTTTCTCTTCTATCTGTTGTCACAATATCATATGTTCGAAGTGCTACCTTAACTTAAAGTTTTTGGAATTGTGTATATGATGTATTCATGTTTGTTTTCACATTAGAATTTTATCTATTTTTGTTATTGTCGATTAATATTTTTTATATTGCCCATTCAGTTAAACGCCTAGAGGCCTCTCTCCTGATTAGGCGCTATAATCAAACTGTGATTTTATTATTATAGTTATATGTCCGAAGATTCATACAATAAATCGCTTTAAAAAGCTGGCTCAGAGATTTCCCATGAGGGCCACTCAATTTCAACAAATTGGTGTGTTTTTGTACAAATCATAATGATCACTGTGCGAAATAACTACGCTTCAAATCGAAGTCCTTCATATAAGAAAACACAACTTTGTTTATAATTCCGGATCCGAATCCGATTTTCGTTAATACACGGTATCCCCATTGCACCTTATACTGTGGCATAAATGATAATTTGCATGAAAACGAAAATCTGATTCATCTCCATCGTTGCAATTACGCATTTTAGGTGACTATCTGTAGTTCTAGATATTATTGTTTTAAGTACTAACCCACAAAAAATACACCTGGCACAAAAGTATCTCTGCATGTTTTTCGATCTGTACCAAAGTCAGACCATTTTGAAGTTTTCGAATATACATTTGTTTGCCTTGTCCTTGCTCTTTCATTTACACCTCGTTTGTAAAAAATGTGTGCAAAAATGGCTGATAGAACGCCCCCGAAATACGCACACCCCCAAAACCAAAAGTGCAGTTTGGGAGTTTCAATGGCATTGGCAGTGTAACTGGACCCGAACACGCGGACCACAATCAATATTGCAAGTATGCTTTCTCGCTCATTCCGTCGGAAAAACCTCTTTGTGTAAAATCATACACATGTGTTATTGCGTTGTACCACCAGTTCCTTTAAATCCAAAAACTGCAACTTTGGTTGTGGTTTGGGTGTCTTTGGGCACTCTATCTCATCCATTTTTTGTACGCTTTTTTTACAAGCGAGGTTTTAAATGAATGAGCAAGACCTGGCAACAAATGTATATTTCGAAAACTTTCAAAATTGTCTGACTTTGGCACAGTATACTGATCGAAAAACATGCCGAGATACTTTTGTGCCAGGGTATATTTCTGACTCTCTGAGTCAGCCTTTATACCTCATCTATTGTGTTATGGGATATGGCGAAATTGATTAATTGGTCTTATCTCGTAGCTTTCTCACCTAATTTGTGACCTCTAAATTGTATGTGAAACAAAACAAAAAAAAATGCAATATCCCATATTGTTGTCAATTATCCAGAATAACCGCTGGTCAGTATAGCAGAAATAGCAGATGTAATGTCAGACCTCATCTAAGTCCCTTTTTTTCTGTTGTGGGATATGTGTGAAGCATGCATCATGATTCTTTAATTGGCCCTTGCCACTTAAGAGCTCCAAGGGCTTCTCTGCTATAGGCCTACTGTTATGCACGTATCTATTGGCAACTTACTACTGGGCTAACTAATAAATAAAATTTAAATATGTTTGCTGTTTGTTTTTTGAAGAGTTAGTAATAACCAAAAAAAAGTTGTAAATTGAGAAAAAATCAGCCCAACTTGATATCTTAAGCAGAATATGCTGCCAATATAGTTTATTGTGGAGGTATTGGAAGACTGTGTACATATGGATTGGAAATGGGGCTGGTAAGGAATTAACAATCAGAGAAGTAGAAAAAGGAGAGTGAAGGTGTGGCGGGGGGGGGGGGGACACTCACTTTTTTCTAGGTGCCTTAGACAACGGATTGAGAGGGAATTTTCAGCTTTAGAATCTCAAATTTAGCTGAAATTAAGCTTCTGATGCAAACAATCTCCCAGAAGGGGACCTCAAGAACAGAAGAGTATGCTCACTGAGATTAGCACTCATCTGGAGAGGCTGAAATGGGGGTTAGTTAGAAAGGGAAACCGTGTAATATGGAAAGGGAACCATGGGGGAGTTGCAGGAAGTGGATCCGGTGTAGAAGTAACCATTGTCCCGGCGTACTCATTGTCAGGGATGACAATGGGGAACAAATAGGGCAATCGATTCAGTTAAGTTGACTCTTCACGGAATATTAGTTTCAAGCTTATTCCGTTATCGTCTGTGAGCCCGGACCTATGGCTCCCACCGGACTATATCCGCTTTCACACCGGGGTAATTGAAAATGGAAATGTGGGTTAGTTGAGAAAGTGTTTTCTGGAAAGAGACCTATGGGTAGTTGGGAATTTGCCATATGTAGATGGAAAACGGAACTTTCGGGTATTTTGTATAAGGCGTGGAGGTAGTATGGAAATCACAGTGCCCTGGGTTGGTTGGGAAAGGGCACCTGTGTAAGATGAGGAGAATCTTAGTTACCGAGAACCGCGCAATTCTAGTTAGTTTTCAACGATGACATATCTCAAAATGCGTTGCATTTCCTAGCTTCCATTGTTCCTACAAAATAGTTGTGCAAGTATATGTGATGAATAAATTTAAACGTATATAAAATTAAAATATACCTTTCTAATGAATTCTTTGTCAATTGCTATTCCACCTCTTATATACCATTTCTTTTATTGATTTTAACATATTCCTCCATCCACCCCAAACAAACGATATGGTGCATATTTCCGTAATAATCGGAAGTGGATAACTTCAGTGGTGAGCTATACAAGGAGGAAATAATTTTCCTTCATAGCTCTAAGGCAACTATCACGTTCAATGTTGACAAAGAGTTGGTTCTGTTAAAATTTTTACACAATGTTAACCCTCGTCTACCGAATGGGGGTGGTTATCTCCCCCCCACCCCCCCCCCCCCCCCCCTCCCGGAAAAAAAAAAAAAAAAAAAAACCTTTTTTGGTGCCAAATTATTTCTTGTAATTGTCAATTGGCATTTTCCGCTCCTTTTAATCGAAAAACAAACATCCGCCCAGGTATAGGTAAGATACAGAGTGATCCCAAATGATGGGTGGGGGTGGGGGGGGGGCAACCACCCCCCTTCGGGAGAGAAGTACCAACATGCCTAACACAACACAGGAATATCACAGACACTTGAGGTTGGTACGAATAGATAGCTATGGTCCTCCTTTTTGCATTGATACCAAATTGAGTACCAACATGCCTAGCATTACGTCACAATGACGTCATACAGTTCGCATAGCAGTAAAACTGCCAATTTCCATAGACACACAGTGTAAAATAGGGGAAAATTCCATTTTTCGCCAAAAAGGTTAGGAATATCAGATTTTTATTCGGTTTTTGACACTTCTTGATGAGAATTGACTAGTTTCATAGAATGAGAGTATTTTAGTGTTATAATAAGGTGTTTGAGTCGCTAAAATTGCAAAATATCAATTTTCCACCCTATATTCGGTATTTTCGTACTTACCTCAACATATGACGTCATGGTGACGTCATAATGGAGATGTTGGTACTTATTTTGGTACCAATGGAAAGAAGAAACTGTAAGCTATCTTTGGTACCAAATTTACAGGAATCGGATGTTCAGTACCGAAAATCACAGGGGGTGGTAACCAAGGGTAAAATATTATAAGAGAGCTTGAAGCGAAGCTCTTATAGACTAACACGTATACCCGATCAACGGCTTTTGATGTCCTCTCCAGACGGCATTTGACCGCTGCCATTTTGAAGAGCGCCACCACCGCCATTTGGTTTGTTTGATTTAACGGAGAATTTATTTTAATTGTATACTACATTGTTTTTTTTTTATTAATGCTTTTATTTATCGTATTCGTATCCTTTAGGATGTTTTTTTAATGATGTGCCGTGTGATAACCGCGTGCCTTTGTTCCGAATGTGCTCAAAATGTAACAAAATAAAAATTATTCCTCATTCACAAGGTCCACCGTAAGATAGGAATATACTATTTAGCTACAGGGGGTAAAAACAACGATCGATTGACAAATATTCACGTTAATTCATGTCCACACTGGATATCATGTTTATTTATTTATTTATTTTTCAATGAAGGGAAATGTTTTCACCATTAATACTATGTCCCTATCGAAACTTAACTTTAGACATCGAATGAAATACGAGATACATCAACTGCCAAATAATGTACTGTCTTGAATCAACTGCCTGACTGACTAAGGGAACAACAATCTGACAATGACTGACTCATTTCAAAAGGACTACCAAGGAGGATTAAAATACGTATCTCAGCCCCGGGCGTGGGTAATACTTTGATGGAAATTGTAGTTTTGCTTGTATTTGAATGTCAATGGTGAATATTCAGCCAGTGATTTAGCCCTTTTCTATTCCTTGACATGTGCCCTTCACGAGAGATTTTTTTTCTGCGTGGTGATCCAACCAACACCCATGACACCAGAACATGCAAAATGAAAGTAGGCCTACACGCCGTCTGCTAGATTCATAAGACTATAATATAATTCATGAATTACAGGTAAGATTACTTTTAAGCATTTAAGTTAACACATCAGTCATCCCATGTACTGTAGGTTAAAAATGTATGATGTATCCAATGTATCATGCATATGTTATGTACACAGTCTGTGCGGAGTTTGTGAATGAATGATGCGACGGCTGCTGCACTGTAGCATGGACCAGTACTCCGTGGTAGGCTTCAGCAACAGGCCTTCATTTATGAAATGAACTCTGTTAAACTCCCCTGAGTTCATTCTAAAGGAGATCAACAAGGGGCTCAATTACTTATATGTATTATCAAAGCATAGTCTAGCTCTAGTCTAGGCCTAAAGAGTTAAATTTATTTAGCTACTGAAAGACTGTTCTGTTCAGGAGGGCTGCGACGTGGCTGTGGCCTAGCCTAGTCCAAGGACCCCGGGCCAAGGACCTCTGGAGCAATTGTTCTCCTCAGAAATAAAGGTCTGTACTACTAGTACAGTAGCGTAGTGTTTTGGTTAGTGTCCCTACTTTATGAACGTGACCTAACCTTTTTATGCAACATGGCCTAGGCCTATAGCCTCAACATTTCAATTCAAGCATGTCAAGTGTCAAGACAAGGGATAAAACCTAACCTGGCCTGGTGAATTTATTTTTGTCATGACTGTCAGTAATATCGAGAACATGAGCAGGTGCTACATTGTATACTTATCATGGAATCCATGTTACGGCTAGCCTAGCATAACAGTAACAGTAACACTAGTCATGACATAGGCCTACTTGTCATTGACCTTGACAAAAAGTCTCGTGGCATAATTTTTTGCAGTCGCTAGCCTAGCTAGTACAGTGCGTGAATCGCTGCAAATAGGTGATACCGATTCGTTGTGAGTGCATGAATGTTATTAATTTGCATTTGCATTGACAAAGTTGTTTACCTATCTCTGCACTTTGGCTAAGCAGATATTGGTATAGCATATAGGCCTATAACAAAATTATGAAACCCAAGACCTAGGCGTGTTGGCATAACAAACCAAAGCGCACTAGAGCAGGCTCAGCAGGGATGGGCATACTTGGCATGATGGCATAGAGCCTAATAAATAAGCTAGTCTGAGCATGCCTAAGACTATGCATGCTAGCCTAAGTTAGCTAGGCTTAGACCTAATCGTTAATCTACCCAATGTTAGCTAGTATATGATTTAGCATCTAGTTCATGACCTAGTCTTTGACTATTTTAGGCTGTAGCGGCTGCCTGCAGCTCTGACATTGTACACCCTCCCACCTAGTATTTAAGATTTGAACATTTTGCCGGTCTGACAAAAATGTGACTCGGGTCAAGTTTCGAGAAGCAAAACAGTGTTGGCCTGACTCAAGACCCAAGAAAGACCTTTTTGATCAGTAGGCCTACTTCCCAATTTATATGGGCTAAACCTAGGCCAGTGCTTAAATTTCAGCAGGAAGCATTTTGTGTGAACAGTTTGTATCACTAATCCCAGTTTACTGATGTTTATTTACTAATTTATTTATTTTGTTAATGTGTTGCTTTGCCCCTTAAAATGAAGTTTTAGTTTCTCGTAGCAGTGGCCTCTGAAAAGTGAGGAAGGCAGTTTTTATTTTTTACTAAATGGCTGTTTTCACCGAAATTTATATTACCATGCATGTAGACTTTCGTCACATCACAAATGGTGAGGCCTTTTTTATTTAAATTTTACATTGAATAGACCCCCCTAGAAATCTTTAAATCACATGAAAGTGACTGTGTTTGATATACAATTAGGCCTATCACATCAAAATGAAAAAACCCCCCCCCAATTCTAAGTAAAGGCTGATCAGAGATTTTGAATTTTGTGTGTGGTAATAATGAAAATAGTTTCACAGAAACTAAGTAGTCACCCAAAATGCTCAATTCTAAAGTTTGAGGCGCATCAGATTTTTCGTTTTCATGCAGTAAACATTTATATTTATAACAGTGGCCATAGGATACTGTGTAAAAACAAAAATTCCGGTCCAGGAATTTATAACAAAGTTGTGATTTTCTATATGAACGACTTCGATTTGAGCTTATCTATTTGACACAGTGATTAGTATACGGACAAGCATTATATATATGCAAAAACCTCGACTTGTTTTGAAGATTGAGGGCGCCTCCTCGGGAACAATCTCTGAGTCAGCCTTCACTTCAACTGCATAAGGGGGGGGGGGGGTTCCTAGGTACCCAACTTTAGTTTTTCAGCCTGGTCTTCATCAAGAGTTCCCCATCATTTCAATCACATTTTTCAAATCAGCCAGAGCCGGGTGCACGATTTTTAAACGCTGCAATATATTTGTTGTATATTATATTATTTTTGTATTTTGGTCAATTTTGTCTAACTTTGGTCTAACTTTTACATTGCGCGCGGCGGCGTGCGTCTTGCATTGGTGCAAAAAAATTCAAATCCAAAAAATCCATCGCTCTTTTTTTTTTGCGTTAATAATTAGGTGGAGGGGTTGGGTACCTAGGAGCCCCCCCCCTTATGCACTAGGACGTAACGGAAGTGCCCATGACAAAATGAAAAATCTTATTAGAGTTACTGTATTCTGAATTTCATAATGCCTACACCTATTAATAAACCAAAGTACACATAATTAAAAAACTCTTGCAAATGTATAGTAGGCCATTGAGCCATTATATTTTATATACATCATGTAGCGATTTATCTACTGTAGAAACCATAGTAAATTATACAAGTAACCCTAAAAAAATAAAATGGCATGATACATTCATGTTTGTGCTTTATATGGTAAATAGAGTTCCTTCTTCACCATATTAACGCAATCAGCACAAGTCTAGGGAAGCAATGCCGAGAAAATCAAGAAAACAACTGAAGTGTCTTTGTCGCACATTTTGACGCGAAATTAAAATCTGTTTGCCCCTAATTTTTTTTACTGAAACAACTTATCTCGAGTTTTTTTTATTTCTTTATTTGTTGATGTCTTTGAAGCCTTCTAACAGTGGTGGATTTTCACTCACAATCTTTAAGGAAAGGGTTATAATTAGAGGGGGGGGGGGTCCCTAGACCACCCCCCCCCCCCGTTATGCACTAACGGAAGTGCAAACCCCTTATGCAGTTTAAGTGTTAATCAAGAAAATTGAAAAATACAAAAGTTTGACCTTATCCCAAAAATTAAATTATGGCCACTTGAGACTCTAAACTAAAGACTGAAATACAAAATGATCGTTATCTTCGGTATCCACGTAAACACAGTCCTCTGTGGTCCAGTGGTAAGTCTCATGCCTAGTTATCGAGAGGACCGGGTTCGAGACCGGTGTATTGTTTCTTTATTTTATTCAATGCTCGTCAGTTTCTCCGAGTTGTTATAATGTTTGTTTGAAAATACGAACAAAGAAACAAAGAAACAAAAACAATATTTTTTTCTTTATTTTACCAGGCAAAAGCCTTTTATATCCATCATAGCTTTCCATAAAGCTTTTATTCCCTAAAAGAAAAAAAAAAAAAAAAACAACAACAACAACAACAACAAACTTGCCACCCCCCCCCCCATCGAGTTTCTAAGGAAATCTGATGAGGAGGGTAGCTGGTTACCCTGGTAGAATGAAAAAGAAGATCTACCTACAAGGGCGTCAGCTCTAGAGAGCTTGGCGGCCACTCAGCACATCCTGTCTTGTATGGTGGGCATGGTTGTCCAAAGGCTAGGCCCACCGCCGAAAACTGTGGATTGGCGTCAGGAAGGGCATCCGGTCAATTATCTTTTACTCCAATAAATCCTCACACAGCAGTAATGCTGAGTGTGAGGTGTATCCGGCCACCCCCGTTGACGGGGACAAAACCGGATTTAAAACTTTGGTTTAACTAACTAACTAACTAACTAACTGCACAGTATGTGGATAGCTAAAAGGTGCAGAAAATGTAAGGGGGATTTTTAAGAAATGATAAAAGAGACAGAAAAAATAGTAATAACACATAATTCAAATAAAATCTGTGGAATACAAAATCATGTTTTTACTTTCTCCTACGGAGGGTAAGATTAGTGTATATTGTCATTAAAGCATTCTTCTTTCCCCAGGAGAAGTAAATCTCTGCCTCACTACTTGATAACTTACATGGATTCCTATATTATAGCCATGAAAACTGCTGCTGAATAATACCTCACCATTGTTCTCTCTTATCATAAGTTTACACACTATCCACTACACCGATGCTTACAGCACCAAATGGTTAATATTCAAATTTCACATTGTCTTTTATTCCACTCTTGTGTTATTCAATAATTACACACAAAATACACTGAAAATGACATCACAAATAGAAGAAAGGAAACGACATAAACTTTGTAAATCATTTGGCAGATTTTGTTCAAAAAAAAACTAAAATTCTCCTAAAATAAATGTTCTTTTTATGTTGGTATTAAATGATTTGTAGTAGGCCCTAATTTCTTTTCAGTTTTGCAGTAAAAAACATATTTCATTATGTTAGTCATGTTAGTCTAGCTGTAGTGGGGAGCAACATTTTAAGGACACGCTGTGTTACACAGGCCACCTTGAAACGTATGTAAAATAAAATACAACAAACTCCAATCTTTCAAGCTCGCTTCCCAGGTTCTACCTGTATCATATTAATTACATAATGTTCGACGAGGATTGAATACCTACATGTATAGATTTTTTTTCAAATGTTTCAAAATTTAACTAGTATTTTAGGGTTAAACTGGTTAAAATCGATATGCTACTTCCATGATTTAAATCGAAACCAGATGTTCTGGTATATAGGACTGAGAAAGTATATTGTGATGGAAGGAAGACGAGGAGGCAAGGGTAGGAAGATAAAGAGCGTATAGAGCACTGATAAACATGGAACCTTTGGTAATAGTATGGGGCGGTGTGTTGATGGTTTGATATTTGTTGGCTTTGGTGACAAAAGAAACCCTACACCTTCTGTAGCTGCATTTTTGTTATTCTTCCAGGCAGAGGCTGTAATAAGTGCATAGCCATGGATTTTCTCCTGTAGTAGATGTTCGCTGTGCACAATACGGTGTTCTTGAATGCAGATGACATCAATATCATACAGTTGTGTTTCATGTACAAGTTCTTCTTTCTTGTCTGTTGTTGATAGTGTCTGGACGTTGTATGTGCTGATGATGAAAGTCAACATTACGTTTAACAAAGTTGTCCATCTTTTGTCAATATCAGGGTTGGACCTTCCAGTAGGCTTTAGGCCCAACCCATCATCCGAATTGGTAGAGACCAATGTTGACTCAGGAAGCACAGACTTCAAATCAGGGGTTTTAACCCTGTTGCTAAGTTGTAAAAAATTCAGCTTGTCAATTAGCTAAATAGTAGCTGGGATTCGCCAGGTCTCCAACACCATTTTCTGTTGGGAATGGTCCCTTAGCCTTGTCTTTCATGGTGACATTCTGCCACAACATCAATATCAATAACATCACAAACATGGGTATTGCCACCAAATGGAGCACTTTATGTTGCTCGGAGGTCCAGACATTGGTATATATATTGAAAATGGCGACATATTTTAAATTCAAGATAGCCACCTGAAGGAAACAATCTACGACTTTCTGAATGTAATATATATGTCCCTTGACATAAAACATATGGGTTTTGCCGCCAACTTGAGCCTTCTATGTTGCTCAGAAGTCCAGATATAGAGCAAAATATGTTGAAAATAGCGGCCATTTTGAAATTCAAGATGGCCGCCAAATGGAAGGGATAAAAATGGTAACAATTTGATTTGGATTCTTGGGACCATTATCTACATTTTAAGACCCAAAATTCCAATTGTAGCAAAAAAGCAAACAAATGACACACTGTCCCATACTATAAAAAGAATGAGAAGATAGGGATTAAGAATGAATAAATAAGAATGGAAGAATGAGAGTAAATGAAATGGGGAAATTATATGGGGAAGAATATTATACGGGGATGTTACAAGCAAGAGAGGTCGAAGAAAGGTGAATGAAAGAGAGAGAGGGATGTGTTGAGGAGAAAATGGAAGAACATGTTGGCTGGGAGGAAGGCTTGAGAGTGTATCAGGAACAAATTGCAATATGTGAAGCGAGACATATGGAAAGGGATAAAGTATTGAGAGAGGGAAAATGATTTTGAAAATGTTTTGGAATGTGCGAAAGAAAGAAGAAAGGGACACAGTGAAAGGAGACATTAGTGTATGGGTACAGCCAGAAGAGAACATGAGGATGCATAACGAACAATGACTGACATGAAAGGAAGAAAAGCGTACGAATTTTTTTCAGGAGTGACAATATGTAAAAAATGCAAATGGTCCGCCCGCAGACGGAGTGCCCATCTCTCTGTCATTGGCGTTTGGGCCAGACTCCCTCATATAATGTTGCTGTGGGGGGTTCGCCACTCCTCCCGCACAGCGAGTCTGTTTTGCATTCCCAGCATATGCTGGTACCCATTTTTACTCCTGGGTGGAGAGAGGCAAGCGAGGGTAAAGTGCCTTGCCCAAGTGCACAACATATTGGCGACAGCGGGGCTCCAACCCACAACCTTATGCTTATGAGGCGAGCGCTGATCCACTGCACCACATGTGCCCTCTCAATATGTATGAGTATAGAAAAGTATATAGGCTGGAGGGTCAAATTGATATAGAGGGAGAAAGACTATCGTGAGAAAAGGGAAGAAAAAAAGTTAAAGGTGAGGAAGGAAGAGTATACATGGTATGTGGATTAAAGCAAGGACGTGTCAAAAAACACCTCCAGACCGGGTGGGGGCCTATGGAGGACTATAGTACAGACATTATGCTGACTTTACATCTTTTCACAGCCATGCCACTGGAGAGAGTATGGGAAGCGACGAAATAAAAAAGAAAACTCTTGTAAAGAGGTAAAGAGAACTCCGTGGTAGTAACAAGACGGAATCAGGTAATCATGTTATATTTAAATAAAAAAGAAAAATATGACCGTTTAAACAGTACGCGTCTCTCAATACTTGGACGTGCTAAATCTAGGCGTGATTACGGGTGACGATTCATGAGCATCTGTGCTGGAGACTGTCCAGTTGTGGTGTGAGGTGTGATACGGCGCATCAGGAATCGCGAAACGTTTGTTTCCACTGATCCGTTGTCCGTCATCTTCCTCATAGACTCCTTGAATGTCTGTACCGCTCTTTCCGCCAAGCCATTCAACGCTGCGTGAAACGGTGCTGATCTGATGTGCTTTATGTGATTACGCTGCAAGAATTCTGCAAATTCTGCACTAGTGAAACTGGTCCAATTGTCTGACACAATAATGTCTGGCAGTCCATGGGTAGCAAATGCATAGCGAAGCTTTTCAATAGTAGCTTGCATAGTCAAGGTGCAAAATAGACCAAAGTTTACTGGGGAATTCCCACAGGTGTAATGGTGCAAGTAGGGGCTTTCTGTATTGACTGGCAGCTGTGATATTGTTTGACTTTATTTTCTAAGTCCTTGTCTATCCTTGGTCACCACACATAGCTTCGCGCAAGGACTTCATACGAGAGATTACAGGGTGCGTGTCATGGAGTTCTCTATAATATAGCGACGACCCTGTGGTGGAACAATGACTAGGGATCCCCACATTATACACCCATCGTGAGCACTCAGCTCATCTTTGCGTGTGAAATATGCAATAATAAAATAAATATATTTTTTATATAAATAATAAAATTAGGCTCTATAGTAATGAATGCAACAACACCTGGATTGAAATGCGTGACTCTTACGGGAAAGGTCATAACACCGTCTCCAGGGATTCCCTTATATTCAAAGATAAGGCAAAGTCTAGTCTATCTATCTAGCGGCCGCAGTCGAGATGCTGTTCACCATGTAGGGATGGGGATGTCAATTGATTCCTGCTGGAAGTCTGGAGCAATAACATTAAAGGGGCGACGACCTCTATTTGGGTAAAGTAACTTCCAGCATGTGATGGACGAGACTACTTGATCATTCATACGATGACAGTGACCAGCAAATTGTGCGTTGGGCGACAGCGGATGAAATCGGAGGGGTTTTTTCATATATCTGTGTCTTGGTCTTGTGCTCACGGTGATCGTCACTTTTGCGGTGATCGTCAGGTTGCTAGTCATTTCCTCTAGGGATGTAAATAACGATCTGAGAATTTCCCTCTATTCTGCATTGTGAGTGTAATAGGAATTGACAGTTTTGATGACATGCGAACTTTATGACGTTATTCTGACGCAATGCTGTTATGAGGTCTCGTGGACGTCAAAGGTCAGAAATACCTTTCAAACCAAACAAATGAGCCTTGTGCACAAGTGATGTGAATTTTATGATATTACACAGATTTAATGATTTTAATCAGATCGATTCAATAATTTTGGAATGTCCAAAACATAATTGCATGTACAATTCAATGTTAAATTCCGCATTTATAGTCTTACACAAAGTTCTTCCAGAAGTGACGGCTTATGTCCATTACTAAAAAAAGTGTTGCAGTTCAACGATGATAATTATGTCCTCACAGTGAAGACTATAAAATGACAGCATGCAAAGTCACACTAACGAACCACAGGTAACATTCCTTGGATATCTTCTCAATCCTGAAGATAATTTTTGTCCAGCAGTTCCAGGCGACGGTGTTTTTCCTCGATGACACTAATATTCTGCAATGCAATCCAGGTATTCTACCACCATCAGTCTGCCGCTAATGTCCTCATATGGGACCACAAACTTTGATTCCAACCCTTTGAAACTCTTTTGGCTTAAAAGTCGACAGTCCCCATTTTTTTTCATGGGGACCCTCAAATTATGCAATCTGTTTTGATCTCAAAGCAAAAACAAGTTGACTCAGTTTCTAAATTACATTTTGGGGAATACCCATTCACCAACAGGTGTATATCTCAACATAGCACTAGGGAATTCCAATTTCCTATCTTGTACAATCTATCTAGTACATAACACCAGGTCTGATCTCAAGCACAATTTCCATAATAAACAAAGTGCTTTACATGAGAAATCTTTCCCAAGTAAAATGGAGAAATAAAAATACTATTTTTTAATCACAAAATGGAGGCTAATATAACAGTACTTCTCTCCCGAAAGGGGTGGGGTGGAGTAGGTGGTTGAAACCACCACCCCCATCCATCACTTTGGAGGATGTTTGTTTTTGCATAAAGAGTGTAAAATGTCAATTGAGAATTACATTAAATAATTTGGTACCAGAAAAGGGTTTTTTCTACCTGGTAGAAATGTGCACAAACAAATGCAGTGCTCCCATGGAGCACTGCATTTTTCGATAGGTTCCCTATGCCCCGACAATCAAAATAAATAAATAAAATTAAAAAAATACATAAATACAAACATTTCAAAAGCCACCGATGTCTGTTGTTTAGCACTTGGATGCTTTCAGTAAGGGGGAACATGTGATGCAGTGGATCAACGCTCGCCTCATAAGCATAAGGTTGGGGTTGGAGCCCCGCTGTCGCCAATGTGTTGTTCCACTTGGACAAGGCACTCTCTCCACCAAGGAGTATAAATGGATACCGGCTGGGAATGTCAAAACAATTCGTCGGTGCGGGAGGAGTGGTGAACCCCTACAGCAACATTATGAGTCTGGTTCAAACGCCAATGACAGCGAGATGGGCACTCCGCCTGCGGGCGCACCATTTTGCATTTTGTTTTGCTTTCATTCATGGATTGATGGCTACTCTAATATTAACACGTAGTCTTGAGTCTCCTTAATCAGGCGTCCGAGTACTTATTTTTGACTAGAGCACCCAACGTAAGTAGCAAAAATGTGATGAATGCTATGTGATACTTCTTTTTCTATGAAGGGCAGGATCACATTTTTCAGCGTGAAGGGTATAGAGCATCATTTTTATCATTTGATCATGCAACAATACCACACATTCCTCCATACATTCTCTATACGATATATTGGTTTGCCCATTAATGGAAAGAGACATAATTTATCACTGACACGATGATTAACATTTTAAAACCTGTTTTCTGTTATATGAAAGAAAGTGAACATGAACTTATGAGATGATTGATAGTGTGTGATACATAATAACAAGTAAGAGTAAGAGTTGACAAAGATGTTTAAACGTACCATCATTATCTTCGACAATAACTTTTATTCGATTATGTGTCTTCACATTTTCGGCTATTCCATTGGGGTCCTGCAATACCAAATCGAAACTCTCCTCATCCTCTCTGAAATAGTCGTCTGCAATATCAAGCCTTATATATGCATCTTTCTCCCCACTCTCAAATGTAAGTGACTTTTCAGCCATACTAAAATCGTTCCCTTCTTGAGCGTTGATATAGTCGTCAGCAGTATGGTCTATCGAGATGACTGTTGGGTGATAATAACGGCACTATATTACGTCATACAATAACACAATAGTCATTTGTTAGTTTTGGCATAGTTTTGGCATAGTTTTTTTTTTTTAATGAAACCTCGTCTTTTGAAACCTTTTTGTAACACGTTGCGACTTTGACGGCATACCCTAACCCCGGTGAAAGTGCTACCTTAAGATTTTGTTTCGCTAAAATGACCGGAAGGGATTAAAACATTTTATCTGGAAGCTTTTGCAAAAGCTTTTGGCATTTGTCATTTCCCCCTTACCTTTTTGTAATAACAGGGTTATACCTCCTTAGAGTTATTCAGCTGCATTATTTGTGTTGGTTTTTTTTTTTTAAATGGGATCTCGATGATAGCTATACCCCTGAGCGTACATTGACTTCTTTGATTTTTTTTCTGTACTGTTTAAAATGAAAATCATTATATTTTGCTTGCAATCTGTCTCCTGCAATCGTAGACCGTTTTGGGCAAATTTATCCGACAGAAAAGGAAGCAAGATTTGCAGCAGCAGAAAAGGCGTTATTGATTTGATTTTTTCAATTTCCTTGCAATTTCCTAACTTTACTCCGGTTTTATAACTGTCAATCTTGTTTTATTTGTCTTAATCAAATATATAAATAATATATTCTTGCAGTAATGTTGCTGCTAAAAGCAGTGAATATTATAAGGTCACGATTCAACCGTAACACTATAACATATTGATGGCCAACTACATCCTGTAGCAAAGCCATCAGGAGAAGAATGAACCTTATTTAATACACCCATATAGGAAAAATCTGTAAACCGCCAATGGCGGTATGGTTGGATTGCTTTTTCTCCCTAGGGTTATGTGCAGCTCTGGGGCATTGAATAATATGGATGTACATTGTGTATGTATAGTCTATACTTGACGCAAGAAGGTGGAGACAACAAAGTCCATAAGCCAGTCTGCCTGCATGGAAGGCACTTGAAAGCTTAGTGGACTGTTGGACCCAAACCTCAACAAAACTCCCTATCGGGCAGTTAGGTGGTCTCCTAGGAGCTTATCAGAGACATAGGTCTAAACACTTTCAGTTAGTCTATATAGGACTAAAAATGTAGAGAGTGTGGCTACTCTAAGTCATCTAGGAAAATTAAAGATTCGACTTTTTGGTGGAATGTTGACCATTTTTGACATTTCCCCACCACCTGTCAGACACAGGGGACGACCCTGGAGGTTTAATGTAAATGGTAGTAGGGGCTGTTGTCTCCTAAGTTGGGCTAATCAGCCTCATCTAGAAAAAAAATCTGGCAAAATGTTTACGTTTTTTGTGAAATGTTGACCTTTTTTTTTTTGACATTTCCCCACCCCCTGTCAGAACCAGAGGAAGACCCTGTGGGAATAAATGCACGAGTAGTAAGGCTGTCCACCCTACTACAGTTTGGCTACTCGAGCTCATCTAGAAAAAAAAGATATGCAAAATATGTTTACCTTTTGTGAAATATCCGACCTTTTTTGACATTTCCCCACCCCTGTCAGACCCAGGGGATGACCTTGGGGAATGAATTATGTGTACGGGGTTAGTAGGGGCTTGTACCCTCCTACAGTACACCTAAAGTTGGGTACACTAGCTGCATTGGAAAAAAAAAGTTATGGCCCCAAAATGTTTACTTTTTTGTATCCACATACAACATACGCACACCACACCACCACCACATCCATCCAGACATTGCCATTTATATCAAAGCCGGATTTTGCCGCGCAATCCGTCAATCCGTTTCCATTATATTATATTTGGTTATAATTGAAGCCCTTATATGGCACATTATAGTCATATAAAAAATATTCATTTGGAAAGTGGGACAGTTCCTGGTTTTGTTGAGAAGCGTAGTGAAATGGTAGATTTGCTACAGTCTGTGCATGTAATCACGCAGACAATTGACAGCACTGTTCTCTTGCACGCATCTTGGGAATTTCATATTTGATTTAAGTTATATTTTCTCTCACCACAGTTAGTCTCTCTTGCGGTTCCTTCACGGCAAACTTTAATCTGGTACGTTCCGATATCTTCCGGGGATAAAAATAACATTTTCGACAAGACCGTCAAAACTAAATCTCGCTGTACCTCAAGAAAGGATAAATATAACTTTGATTATTAAGTATTCGTGTTACTAAGACCGAGCTCAACATAGGAAACGTCGCAATGCGTAATGCCGAGAAACTCTGAGGTCTATACTTAAGTTAGGGGCGTTTCGCCTAACTTATTGTTCTTGCTGTTTCTTCTGTTCTTCTTCTTTAGTAGGGCGTTTTTGCTATTATTGTTTCGTGCTCTTCTTTTTTGGTTGTTTCTTTCTTTCTTTCGTTCTTTCTTTCTTTTTCTTTTCTTCTTTTCTTTCTTTCTTTCTTTCTTTCTTTCTTCTTTTCTTACATCCGTAACTCCTCCTTAACGCGTTGACCTCTAATAACCAAAAATTCGCTCAGAGTAATGACTTGACACAAGCTATATGCGGTGTGCTTTTCGGGGTCAAAGGTCACTTAAGGGTCACCCAAAGGGCAACAAAAACATTAAGTGTGTAAACAAATTAACACGGGTCAAATCCCAAATTAAAGATTATCAAGTAGACCGTGATGAAGATGAAAAAGAAAAAATTATGGAAAACTTGTGATAGGACCTATGTGATGGTTCGGGGGCCAAAAGTCAAAAAATGCTTCGAAATTGTTAAAATTTTCAAAACCTATTTTGTTCTACAATTGCATCCAATCATCTGGATCTACGCATATGAATAGGCTCTATTTAGTGTCTATGGGGTGTGCTCCGTTGCAGTTTGGAATTCTATTTTTGGTGCTCTCAATATAGTTACTCGAATTCTTACCCCATCTATTGGCAATTTTAGTACATTTAACAAAACATGCTCCTACCGGCGTTGTGCCATCTGGACACTTAAATGTTTAAGGCCCAAATTCACTTATTTCGTTTAGTCTCGGGAGAACATTCCTATTATAATGAAAATTACAAATAAGCAGTTTGTCATTAAATCAATGGTGGCCATTTTGAAATAGGCAGTACGCGTCAATGTGTAACTTTCGGGGACGGAAGCATACCTAATCTAGTCAGGGGGACACCCCCTTCAATGGTGATATATTCGGAAATTAAATACAAGGTGGGATTGCAACAAACTCGAAGTTTAAGGCCCCCGTTAACGAAAAACGGCCTTATGGACTAATAGTTTCAGTACATAGGCACATAAAAGTTCATTGTCATCCTGGGGTAAAATTTATAGAATAGTAAGATTTGATTCGGACTGCGTCGTTTTAAGTTTTCAATTTATCCCACTAGATTACTAAATGTGATAGATTCTTGTTGAAACGTTGTATCTAAGAATTACAGAGATATGGCTAGGTGACCTCCCATAGACCCGTAACATCCAGTCCCATTTTCGCGTTCCAATTATATGCAACGAATATCATAGAAGGTTGCAACCAGTATATTTCGGTCCCGGTACCATTATTAGACGAAAAAATTTGAACCATTTCTTTTAAACGAACGGAATATCTGAAAATGTACTCCATTGTGACATTGAACCTACTTTGACTCATCAACTATTTAACTACAACCAGCAGGGATAGCAAACTCTACTTTTTTAATCCTAGAAAGTTGACGAACACGGATGGCATACTGTCGACGCGTTTTGACCCTTTTCATATTTTGACCCCTGTATAAGCCACCCCCATAAAAATGTTCCACTCCTTGATTTTGGTAAAATTTTGATAAGTCGTTGTTAAAAGGTTTCTTAATACAATTCTGGAGACTATGATTCTTTTGCAATTAGTTTTAGGTTAGGTATCATGCTTCTGATTTGACGGCCCCTACTGGGTTGGGGAATTTTGAGGAAACAACACACACGGGGAATGTCAGGGCAATTAATATGTGCCAGAGAGAAGAAAATAGAAATACTCTGAACAAAGATTACTTTGATTTGAACGTTGCATCAGCTTCAACGGTTTTTGGAATTACGAAAAATATTACTTGATGCCATAAAAATTACGATGTTTCGTCCAGATTGTTAGCCCAATAGTGACGTTAGATTTGGTGATTTCATGGCTGACAACGCCTACTCAACAAAAGTTGTGAGATGCCTTTTCTTTGCATGATAGGCGGGAACTTAACCTTGTCAAAGAGCGTCATTAACATTAGACATAGCACACAGGACGGAGGCCATTTCTGTTTATGCTGTGGTTTGCAGTCCCTATCGGAAGGCGGAGGGTGGTAACAATGTTTTTGTTAAATACAAATGTTCTGGAAAATGAATAAAACGTCACCTAATGTTCTTCACCAATATCAGTGACCAATGGAACACATTGACTTCACCATGTGAGCTAAACTATTGAACATTCAGCATTGCGGTGGAGAAAAAAAACCGTCGATCATTTCATCTGGGCGTGCAGTGCCATTGTTCTGAGCACGCAGTTTAAAAAATATTTCAGGTGTTAACCACTTCCCCCGATTTAGTTTGAGTTATTTTTATGACGTAAGCACAAAATACCTATAATCGGGCGTAAATAAATATATCTTGAGCGTCTATAGTTGGTGTGTTTCACCACTATTGGTAATTAGCAAAAAGGAAGAAAAGAATGACTAATAAAAGTAATGAAAGGAAAGTTGATGGGCAAGCTTTGCGCCTAACAACGTTTTGCAGAACCAAAATCCGAATCCGTTTCTAGTCAAGTTACCCATTTAGACTTTTCAAAAGAAATAAAGGTCAACGACCTAAGTATATTATTAAGTATAGTATTTCGGAGTTTCCGCCTATTTGTAAAAAATACATATACAATCCTTGAAACCAAGTTTTCCTAAATCTAAATTGTATAATGATTCCAAAAAGCAAGGGTATAATTTTATTAAGGGGAGGGTTATCCCGTTAATTTGGGAAATTCGAGGAGCGATTTCAGATATGTCTCAAATGTCACTATACATATCATATACCATCATGTAGGCCGTGACCTGAACTTTCAAAATCGTGATTAATTTTCGCCTTTTTGGGCCATGGAACCATACTAGGCCGTGATTGCATGATTTTTAACAAAAAGTATCTCAAACATTCGTTTGATGAACATCAAATGGGGTTGGGGAGAATGTTCCGTTGGGACATGCCGGAGGAAGGAAACCATGTTCTCGGGATTTTTGAATTGGTTGCCATCAGGCAACAGGGAGCCAGCAATAAGCAATTTTTACTGAATAACCTAAAACGAAAGGGAAGGGAAAATTCAAAAATCAGAAGACATGGTTTCTGGGCTTAGTTTTCTAAACATCTCTGCCCAATGTTATAGTTAAGTTGTTTGAAAATTGCTATTTTGTGTTTTTTTTTTACGAAACTGCGGATCACACCATTTACGCTCTCATAGACACAGAGCCAAATATTACCGGTTTCGCATCGCTAATTGGCCGGCTATTTCTAGAAATGCACTATGTCTTTTGACTCCCTAGCAGCAGAGAGCTGTGTAAAGGCTCTTTAGCTTGATTAGCTTGAAAACAGAATGAAAAAAACGGTTTCGCGGTACCTTGGATATAGCGAAATAAACGAGCAGGTGGTCGATCTGAGCTGAAACGGGTTCCTTGACACAAAAAAAAGACAAATTAGCTCACTAGTTTTTGTAACGCCTGGCGTGTGGCATGATTTGATAGCAGCAATCGAGAATTGAGCCAGCTGAAAAGGTAAGAAAATTGCTTTGTGTTGGATCGTTATTTTTTCACGTTTTTCGTCTTTTTTCAAAAATAAACCATATTATAACTAGTCAGCTAAACTAGACAATTAAGTTAGTAATATTTGGTGCGTAAATCGTACGATAGGCCCAAAGTATTTTGCGCAATCTACAGTGTACCGCAATGTAACAAAAAAATCCAAATCAACGCTATCTGACAGAGTTTCTCACCCTCAGCCTACGGCGTTCCGGAACTTGTTATTCTGTGTCCTACTGCAAAAGGCTATTTCTAATTAGTACTGCGCGGAAGATTAACGTTATCAGTCCTGTCATAGCGAATGCATGCAAATGAAACTCTCAAATATCTCCGGAATTCGAAGGGGTTCTATGGAGATTTTTGAATCAGAGGGTCCGTTACAGAAGCGGCTAGGGGCCGACCAGGTACCCTCGTCAATCAAGAAGATTATGGTATGAGTGCGATTATTCGTTAATGAGTTATTTAAGTATTACAAAAAACGATCTTCTGCCAGCTCGAGTTTCATGGCGTGCAGTGGAGGCACTCGTCTTTGAATCAAAGGTCCTGGGTTCGATTCCCACTTCTGACGCAAACTTTTAATCATTCTTTTTGGACTTAGAGATTGCAATGAAAACTTCAAAGTTGGCTAAACTGCGATTTACACGTTAAGTATAGGGTTACCTGGTCGGCCCTAGCCGCTTGTGTCCGTTACTGTTTTGTTTTCAATATGTATCGTAATTGGGTCTGAACCTATAAAACCTATAGCGAGAAAATTGAACGTTTTTTCGGGTACTTAGGTGCTCGCAAACACGGAAAAGTGAACACGCAATCGCTACGGGCCGCATCCCTTTTCCCACAATGCCTTTCGGTATTATTTTAGTCTTGAGAATTTTCAAACGCTGGTTTCAATTTACGCTTTCAATTTTAGAAACAGGATATATACGTACTTACCGGACCGCCGTACTATCAGCCGATAAATGATGTGGTGATAACTCAATAGGGGCAGTGAAGTATGCCAAGGTTTGCCAAGATTCAACAATGGGCGGCGCTGTGTGCCAAGAAGACACATAAATGGTGTGAACATCAAATCTCGCAAAAAATACTTTACCATTAAAAAAAAAGAAAAAAATAAAAAACTTAAAAAAAGCAAAATTTTGCATTTTTATGTGTATTAGTACTTATCATAATTTTAACCTCGTCTACCGAAGGGGGGGGGGGGTGGTTTACCACCCCCTTCAGGTTTGTCCCCGGCTTGCTAAAACCCCCTTTTTTGGTGCCAAATTATTTTATGTAATTGTCAATTGACATGTTCCGCTCCTTTTAATCCAAAAACAAACATCCACGGGGGTATAGGTAAGATACAGGGTGATTGTGATGGCTAGGGGGTGGTAACCACCCCTCCCCTTCGGAAGAGAAGTACCAACATGCCTAAAACAGCACAGGAACATTACAGGCACTTTGATTTTGGTACCAATAGATACCTATGGTCTTCATCTTTCCATTGATACCAAAATTAGTACCAACATACCTAGCATACGTCCCAATGACGTCATAAGTTTGAATGTCAGCAAAACTGCCATTGCCATAGAAACACACAATGAAAAATTCAATTTTTCGCCAAAAACGTTAGGAAAATTAGGAGAGCGCGTGTGGTCTAGCGGAAAAGTGCAGGACTCGTGATCAATAGACCGTGAAAATAGTAAGTTCGAGCCCCCACATGGTAAAGTGTTTGTGTCCCTGGGCCAGATACTTAGTCTCAATTGCCTCGTCCACCCAAGCGAAATCTGGGTAGCTGATATGGGGAATATTACGATCTAACGGCTGATAGGCTTGTGCACATTGTAAGGCATGTCTTCGAGCATCCACCTAAATGAAGCGAAATGATCGTTACGATTTCTTGAAGGCGGCGTAATAATAATTGTGAGCGCTGTGTGCTTTGTAGAGCGCCATATAAATGCTCCGTTATTATTATTTTCATGCGGCTTTTGACTCTACTTGATGGGAAATGACTATTTTTATATAATGACAGCATTTTAGAGCTATAATAAGATGTTTGAGTCGCTATAATTGCGAAATATCAATTTTCCACCCTATATTCCGTATTTTCGTACTTTCCTCAACATATTGACGTCATGGTGACGTCATAATGGTGTTGTTAGTACTTATTTTGGTACCAATGGAGAGAAGAAACTCTAAGCTATCCTTTGGTAACAAATTTACAGGAATCGGTGTTCAGTAACGAAAATCAAGGGGGGTGATAACCACCCCCCCCCCTTCGGTAGTTTTGTTACAAAAAATGACTACGAGGTAATAAGAAATAAGAAATGTATCGCAGTATGTTATTAGTGAGCTATGTTTATACTCGATTCGCGTTGATACGTTCGTCCTCTGGAGTTTTGGAACTATTCCAATAAGTCGGAGAGGGGTCAACCTAGCTCTACAGGGGAAAATGAAAGAATTCAAATGCACGTGCCACGCCGGATTATCTTTTTGAGGACACTCCGGTCATTTAACTCACTCACCTGCCACTAATACAATTCATTCATGTATGGAAAAGGCCCACTATAGTGTATGTCAGGCCTTAACATTGCTTTTTTTTCATAAACATGTGTTTTACAAGAAAGTCCCTGCGTTCTCATTGAATTTTTCACCTCCGCAAGAATGGTACGGGGTCACATATCAGATGAATCGAGTATAATCTTATCATTTTATTTAGCAATTCAATACAAGACTTTAAAAAGAAACACAACCCACAGCCTATAATTATATTATGTTGAAAAATATTGTTAATTATCACTGGTTGAAACTAATAATACATGCAAAGTATATGACAAAATGCTTTTGCCAAGTTGTTTGTCACCTCCGATACAGAGGTGGCTAATACAGTCGTATCTTCGGAACCGAGAGTCGGATTTTAGTAAAAAAAAAAAAAACATTTCAAAGCTAAGACTTAATCGCATATGGCTGTTACAATATCTCACTTTTACAGTGAAAAAAAATCCCATTAGCAACGGGAGATCCATCCCCTAAAGTGTGTTCTTGGATGTATTCTAGGGGAAAATGCTTATCGAGGGGTCAAAATATAAAAGGGTCAAGACATGTTTTTCAAGGATTTCAGAGAAAGGTATAGTTCAAGGGTTTAAGGCAAAACAGGATCAAGGTCACATTAGTGGTAAAATTTCAGAATCGTCACTTTGTTTTTAAAATGGGCCAATTGTTCGTCTTACTATGAGATATAGCCATGTCTGTAAAAGTCGCACTTTGAAAGCTGAAACACATGATCTATATACATATTCCTATTTAGTATGACCCAATGAACACATAAAACCAGTTTCTACAAATAGTAGAGACGTAATATGACACATGTCCTATACACCTTGAAAAAAATTCTAATAAAAGGGACTCTTGGTATATTCTGGTAGGCCTATATATGAATAATTAGCAAAAAAATTGTCCCGCCTTCTAGTTGCTGCGTTGGTCAGATATTCAAGGTCAAAGGTCAACGACCTTTATACGGCCTAGTATAATGGGTTTAACGCTCATCCCAGTTGGCCTAGAAGCAAAAAGATGGTGTCTATACCCATGTTTTGGGGGTCAAAAAAACACATAAAAAACAGTCTTGAGGCTTACAAATGAAGTCATCATTATCTTTCAGCATGGAAAGCACTTTTAATCAATTTTTTTCCACGTTTTCTCAACATAAGTTAGCCAATTCGTCAGTCTGTACAAGTATCAAATAAACCAAAACATTCCTTGCCACTGTTGAAAATAAGCCAACTCCTGAAACTGCATCACAGGGCGCAGTGATTCGCCCTTGCTCCACCAAATTTTCTCACAAAAAATAAAACAAAACCTTCAAACAACCTTCTAGAGGGTGGAGAATAACCAATTTGAGGGAGGACCCGTAATAGTAGAGGCTTAATGTGACACATGTCCTATGTAACATTGAACAAATTCTAATAAAAGGACTTTTTTTGTATATTTTGTAGGCCTATTAATGAATAATTATGGGAAAAATGTGTCCGGCCTTCTAGTTGGTTGTTGGTCAGTATATTTCAAGTCAAGGCATTGAATGGGTCTAACTGATTCCCAATTGGCCTAACAAGCAAAAAGGTGGTGTCAATAAAACACACCTATTTTTTTAAGGCTTACAATGCATCCATCATTGCTTTTCATCATAGAAAGCACTTGTCTATCAACCGAATTTTTACAATTTTTCTCCAACGTAATTAGCCAATTTGTCTTCCTGTAAGAAATATTAAACAACAATATTTGACCTTAATATATAATAATGAAACAATGACAATCTTATTGGTCAAATCAGAGAATATCGTTCTTGGACAGATCCTCGAACTGATGAGTCCTGTGTGATGTAATAGGGTGGTACTAGTGATAGAACTTTTTGCATTTCATTTGGGTACTATTAAAACCCCATTAACACTGCTAAATGAGCCAACTCCCGAAATAGTTGGGACAATGGCACCCACCAAATATCACGGACCACCTCAAGCGGCGCTGTGATTCGCCCTTTGAACAGCAAACTGTTTCTCTCACACAAAAAAAATAAAACAAAACAAAAAAACAAAACCAAACTCGACAAACCTTCCAACGACCTCCTTGAAGGTAGAGAATAACAAATCATACGCATAAGGTCGTGGAAGGGAGGTATCACCTCAAATGTATCGCCCTCTCACTCCTGAGAGGGAAATACACTGTACTAGTGCTAGCTTCCTTCCACAACCCTAACTTTTGCACTGATGGCTTAAAGTCGGGGCGGAAGAAGGTCGCAGAAGGTAGCCAACGCCAACGCAACCCCTGTCAACGCCCCACCCATAGTCGCCTAATGCTCCTGGTTCAAGACGCTACTAAGCCAGAGGGGGATTGGGCGGCGACACCCCTGCCCGCTTGACTAACACACAATGCATCAAATAGACTTGTGGAAGGTGGAAGTTCAACTCCAACCGACATTGTCCAAAAGGTCTGGGATGAAGGCCTCTTTATACAGGCCCAAGAGGAAGCGTGAGCTCGAACATCATGTAAGTTAATCCCACTCCAGAAGACTTCCTTAAGGAAATTGCCAACCGGTTTACGGTCCAGAAATTGCATCCATCAAACTCTCTATCGGCACATGTAATGGTAATCCTATGATGCTCTAGTGAATTTGCCAGAGCAGTGAGCATGGCAGTCTGTTCAGAAAGTCCCACCTCAGTGCACAGTCTACAGAAATGCACCAGACAGGTCCGGAGCATGGGTGGGACCGGCACATGGGACGAAGGCGTCGACTGGAGGACCTCTTACTAGGCCCCTTCCCTTTGGAAGATCTGTTCCCTTACAAGCCGATCTAGCGGCCTGGGTAACCACAGCTGCCGTGGCCATAATAGGCTACCAGCAGGACCAGGCAGTCTCGAGACATAGCCACTCGGGAACTTTTGGGAACATGGCAACCTGGAGAAGCTATGATCGAGCATAATAGGCTATCAATCCCGACCGGTACGCTGCCAGCGTCTCGTTGACTGCCCGGGGATCAGGGTTCCAAGAGTTGACCCTATTATATGACACAATCTGTCGATTCATGCCTGAGGCGAACAGATCAACGTGTGGTCGGTCCACGAGATTCTCGGCAAACTGCAAAGTAGAGCTGCACTCCACCGACGGCCCCCTCTGACGTCTGGGGTGTATGGGATTAGGGACCCTCTGGGAGACTGTCCGCAAACGATTGTCTACTCCCGAAACACGGGAGGCGATCAGCCCGAGGTCCCAATCTCGCATCACCCAATAGCCGAAGAATCTCCCGGCATAGGCTGGGACTATACACCCCTTCCTTGTTTCTATGTCACCACCTTCATATTGTCACAGCGGGACAACAATTACCGTCCCCCTGACCACGGGGAGCAGCCAGTGCCGCAAGGCCAGAAAAGACGGGAAACAACTCGAGGACGTTTATGTGGTGACGAGCCACGGAGGCTGGTCGGCGGCCTTGCCCACGAGTATAGGAGGTGACCCCCCCCCAACTTAAACGCATCCATCATCAGGGTGTTTAAACGAATCCATTGTCAGGGTGTTTGAAGGTCACAGGTAGGCTTGAATGGGACTCCTTGCCCTTAATATGAGTGGCAAGTCCACCAGGAAGGTCTGAGGTAACCTTCGTTTTCCTGGGGAGGAAGGTGGTGTGTTTACCACTGCAAACAAGGTTTTCATCCGGCCACTAAAACACCTAAATTTGAAACCAATGGCCCAGGAATCAATCTTGGGACACTTGCATTTGCTTTCATTGTAGCGCAAAATAATCTGTCACGCCACCTTACCTTTGGTAGTGGTAGACAAGAATCAGTTTTGGAGGAAGGTGATGGTTGCCACCTTATAATAGTTTGCTTGTTCACTTCTATCAAAACTATATGCTTTAGCACTTAATACATCTGTTGTATGTTACAAAACTTGAATAATCAAATATTAAAAAAAAAAAACCTTACAAAATCACCATTCCTGTATTTTTAACCTCAGAAATAGAAATTGGCTTCTTTTTAGCAAAAATCGGGGAAATCAGGTTTCCCATGATTCTTACTTCATTAAAACAATCTATGAGTCAATTGGAGGGACTTTGGAATACTTTTGCTCAAAGAGAGAGGAGACTTATATCAATTCCACCTGTACCAAATCAAAAGGGTCAGAGGCTGTAATAGAAATCTAACAACGGGTCTAACCAACACCTTTAAAATGTTGAGGGGGACGAGGTGAATACAATTCATGCAGATTAGGTGATACTATTTTGAAAATCAAGGGAAAAGGTGGCATTTGATCGTTTTTGCTATATGATAATTGGTTTGTTGACCCCAAAAAATTGGTATAGACACCTCATTTCTGCTTTTAGACCCAAAGGGTTGAGGAAGTTGAATCCAGGATTTGCCTTATAAAGGTCATTGACCTTTGACCTTGGATATTGACCAACGCCAGCGCCAGCAGGCCGGAATTTTTTCTTAATAATTCACATATAGCCCTACAAGATATACAAAAAAAGTCCTGTTATTAGAATTTCAAGGTGAATCGCAGATTGCCTCTACTAAATTGGAACCATCGAAATGATGGCATTTTGA
>JAMKCH010012045.1:0-27870 GCA_023653785.1 Ophioderma brevispina | reverse complement strand
AGTAAACAAACTCATGGAATCTAATTTACTTCGTGTGCCTTTTTGTAGATTATTCCAGAGTACAGCGTCGTGTACTTTCATCATTTATTGGATCAATTTAAAAATTTGACCCCTAGTAACCTTTGTCGAAATCCCTCTCCTTAAGGCACCATTTGCAGCACTTATGAATCACATTTTAGGGATCCCTGTCAGGCGGCCTATATATTGAAAGATTCATAACCTCGTTCCAAGAAAACCTGATTTTACCGGAAGTAGTTGAAATGTTGGTTTCAGAAAAAAAAAGTTACTACTGTTCTCATGTACCCTGTGAAATCTTAGCGCTAAAAATGTTTGTTTTGGATGTTGTGAGCAAGAATGTGACCCATTTTTACAGATTAATCAATGGGGCTTAGAAAATCATGCTGTTAGCTCTCACATCAAAATATATTGAAATATTGGCGCAAAACTTTGCAGATGGCGTTATCGGGCCAACGTCATTCATTCAAGAAGAAAACTTCAAATAATTAAATAGGGCTATCCCCTTCAATCATTACACAAATCCCAACATGTCCAAACTTTAGGCGCAATTCTACTTTCAGGACAAAATGTTTGAGACTTTCGGACAAACTTTTAAAATTGGTAATATACGAATAATGGGCACTTTGATTTGAAATTTGCCCACACATTTGTCAAGTTAAAAGTTGAAACAGATTAAATTGCACCATTTAGGATTTGTATACTTTTAATTTCTTAATTTGATTAAGGTCAACTGAATTGTATGGTATTAATTGTCACAACCAAAAAGAGTTCATATATCTCGTATGTATATAACTATACTCGATTCGCGCTGATATAGGTACAATCTGTACTTTTTTACGGGTAAGAGCTGTTTGTGAGGGGACACAGTGATTAAAATTCGCAGCACTCCTAGTCCGCGACTTCTTAATACTGTGCGCTCTACGGTCAATACGATGTGCAATGGTCAAAACATAGAGGGTCACTAGTAAAAGTAACGCACGTTAAAATGTGAAATACTACCTGTATAAGGCGGCATGCGCTATTGAATCCTGAATATGGTAACAATGGTTTGTGCACTGTCCACACAGGTGATATGGGGCCTCATCATTACTTTCATACGTTACACAAACTATTACGACTAATACAACAGCCAATACCCACTCATATACGTCTAGCCCTTTTCCTTTTCATCATTATCCATTGTGCTTCCTTTGTTCAACTGCCCATTATAGTTACGAAAGCGGTCAGAGACCGTTATTTAAACCTATGAATATTCATCACACCGTTATTTTTTCCGAAAGTGGTCTCTGGACACTTCCGGAGAAAAATAACCGTCTGATGAATATTCATGGTTAAACAATAAAGGACAATTGAACAAAGGAAAATTCTAGAAACACCTCGGCTTCAGGTGGTACAAATGAAAGAAATAAACAATAGTGAAATAACTCAATATAAAAGCTAACCGTGAACATCCGATTGATTATCTACTTGTTAGCTTATCTGTCGATTAAGATTCAACCAAAGTAGTGATTGTAAGTTATGTAAATTTCTTCTTCACTATTTAAAGGGACAAAGAACAGGTGACTCAATACAAAAGCTTATTGTGACTGTCGGATTACCATCTGCTTGTTAGCTAATACATGTATATCGACAACGAATCAGCCGAGATAGTGATTCTAAGTCATGGAAATCTCCAAAAAGACAATTTAAACATGTTCCTTTTACTTTAAAATGATAACAGTTGAACAATTGCTACCCGTAATGGCAGATCACTGAATACGGCTTTATGCGCAATTGAGTGCTAGTGATAGCCGTAAGACATAGCCTATTTAAGAATTGCCTAAGATAGGATATCTTCTTAGCTAAAACTTTTTGAGCACTAACCTGCATCACAAACATTCCGTAGTGCACCGCAAATAACTCTGTATCAAGATATTTAATTCGTGGTGTCAGAATCCGGAGTCTGATATGCGTGTGAAAGGGTTAGTCGAACTGAACCTACTTAATATCCAAACCTGCCTACTAAATAACCACTAGACACGGATTAACCCTCGCCTACCGAAGGGGGGGGGTGGTTACCACCCCCTCCCGTTTAGGTTTTTTCCCGGCTTGCTAAACCCCCCTAAAAAAGGCACATGTGGTGTAGTGGATCAGCGCTCACCTCATAAGCATAAGGTTATGGGTTCGAGCTCCGCTATCGACAATGTGTTGTGCACTTGGGCAAGGCACTTTACCCCGCTTGCCTCTCTCCACCCAGGAGTATGAATGGGTACCGGCATATACTGGGAATGCAAAACAGACTAGCTGTGCGGAAGGAGTGGCGAACCCCCAACAGCAACATTATATGAGGGAGTCTGGCCCAAACGCCAATGACAGAGAGATGGGCACTCCGCCTGCGGGCGCACCATTTGCATTGCAAAACCCCCTTTTTTGGTGCCAAATTATTTAATGTAATTGTCAATTGACATGTTGCGCTCCTTTTCATCCAAAAACAAACATCCAGCGGGGTATAGGTAATATACAGAGTGACCCCAAAGTGATGGATGGGGGGGGGGGGTGGCAACCACCCTTCGGAAGAGAAGTACCAACATGCCTAACACAACACAGGAACATCACAAACACCTGAATTTGGTACCAATAGATAGCTATGGTCCTCCTCTTTCCATTGATACCAACATGCCTAGCATTACGTCACAATGACGTCATAAAGTTCGCATTTCAGCAAACTGCCCATTTTATAGTTTTATATAATGACAGCATCTTAGAGCTATAATAAGGTGTTTGAGTGGCTAAAATTGCAAAATATCAATTTTCCACCTTATATTCAGTATTTTCGTACTTTCCTCAACATATGACGTCATGGTGACGTCATAATGGGTATATTGGTACTTATTTTGGTACCAATGAAAATAAGAAACTCTAAGCTATCCTTTGGTACCAAATTTACAGGAATTGGGTGTTCAGTAACGAAAATCACATGGGGTGGTAACCACCCCCCCCCCCCCCCCCCCCCCCCGGCAGTTTTGTTACAAAAAATGGCTCAGGTAGACGATGGTTAACCAGTCAATATGATAATCTTCTCAACAGATGGGACCATTTCTAAATCAGATCAGGCTTTCCTCGACAATAAGATCATCTCTCCAGAAGAGTAAACCTATTATCGACTAGACCTTGGTGTTAGACTCCTGCACAAGTGAACATAACAGCACAATTGGTGTTTTTAATTAAGAAATAACGTAACGCTGCTTCAAGATATTTAAAAAAAAAAAAATATATTCTCTATTTTACTGAATAATTATATAAAATCGGTTTTCGTTCTTGTCACGACGTATATGTAAGATAAAGAATCCAAAACACACCGTTATGAAAAATAATATAAGGTCTGGCTTGCCTGTTAGACTCCGACCTAGCGGCTCGTCTAAAGGCTCGCCGCTAGTCGGAGTCTAACAGGCTCACCAGACCTTATCAAAACACCATTATTTTTCATAACGGTGTGCTTCTCATCCTTTATCTATTACATAGATGGTCCGAAACTTAGTTCGAAATAGTTGGCGCACGTTAGATAAAATATGGAAATGAAAACCTTGGCTATAAACACATAAAAACGCAAAAACAATTTGTAATGAACGTTGCCTAAATTAAACTTATTAGTCTAAATAATTCGGGATTACTTTATCATTGAACATTTAGGAACAGTGTTCTTCTCCTTATCGTATCCAAACACAGTGATCCTCAAACTTCACTGAATTCCGCAAGGTCCTTGTTTTGTGCATTGTTGCTCCAACAGTGGGCAGACCAAGAGATGTTCCATAGTCTGCGGTGCTGTTCCACAACCACAGCTAGTGTCTTGATCTGCTTCAAGGTAGCCTCACTTCTGCAAGGAAACTTTAGATCGGCCAGTTCTGGTTCTCAATCTGTTGAGGCGTCGCCATTCAGCCCATGAGGAGTCAGCTCCAGGTGGAAGATGCTCAGCAGGTTCAATACCAATAGATGTTATTTGGGTGACAGCAAGTCTTTCTTTCCACAATGCGACCCTCTTATACTCCTAGACTGATTCAAGAGGTTGAACTTTGTTTAAGAAACTCTCTATGGATTTAAGGCGGTTGGCAGCAACAGTGTTGAAGGACCATAGACCCTACAGTATATATATACCGTGTATAGTGCTCAGTATGCCTACACATTCTTTCAATATGGCTCTACGAGGATAAAGTGAAGATGCGAAGAATATCTTAATAAAACCGAAGTCGTTTAATTCATGAACAACTTTTTTACATTGATGTGATGCAGGCCCGTACGCGGGGGGGGGGGGGGGGGGGGGGGGGGCGGGGGTGCGGTTGCAAACCCCCCAAAAAAAATCCACAAAAGGGGAAAAAAGTCCACTTTTTGCAGATTTTTTGACAAAAAGGTCCAAAATATAGAGAAAATATGACGAAAAAGTACACTTTTTGGTGGTGAGATGTTCAAAACGTCCAAAAAAGGACTAATTTAGGGGGGTTAGGTCAATGTTTCAAAAAAAAGTCCACTTTTTCGAAGACCCGCACCCCCGTAAGAAAATCCTGCGTACGGCCCTGATGTGATGTGAATGATTTGGCAAGCCATCTCAAATGCCACTGACTTATGTATTATAACTTATACAAAAAGTTAAGTGGAATATTTTTCAGTGTCACAAAAAGTATTCGGCATCGAATATTCAACATAAGATGCGGACCATCATAACGAACCGGTTTGCACTGACCATGCGATAAAGCTACTGTGATCTTAATAAATTGTTATTTTTTAATCAAGGTATATACAAGCTAAAACAAGAGAAATTCTGGCGTAATGTTTTATACTAATAGGGTGAAATTGCCCATGGCCCAGAGGCACAAGATTAACGGACTTTGTGATATTATACAATAAAGCAATACTGTTTATAGAATGTGGTTTAATTTACTTGTTTCTCTGTTTTCATTCGATGCTTAAAGAGACACTGGCACATTTGAAAAATAGTGCGCCCTAAAGATTTTTCAAAATCGATATTTTTGCATGGCTGTAAGGCTTTTATATACAAAAGCCCTCACCCGAAACGATTAAGACCAAATCAGCTTCCTTATGGGTAAACGATTTTATAATTTAGCGTCGCCGGCGACGTTAAATTCAGCAGACGACGAAAATGGCGTTTAACACAAGAACACGCACGCCGTATGCATGTTTCCCACGTTTTGCACACTGTTTGATCGGTCTATAACCTTTGTGGTTTTAATATCAGTGAGTGCGAGTCAAAAATATCCATGTAATATACACATTTGTTGATTAAAGTTATGGAAAACTTAAAAGTTGGCCTACAAATTACCTGGATGTCTTTATCCTCATATCAATTTCCCTATCTGTTTTGGGGTATGTCATTTTTATGTGTAAAATATATCTCTGTTCTTCCAATGGCCTAGATTATCATTTGAGAGCAAATTGAAGAAATTTCATATTTTGTGAAAATGTGCCAGTGCCGCTTTAAGATAGGACCAGATCTCGTTACATCACTTGCAAAATTTCATTCAGCTATCCATAGGGATCGCAATTTCATTTTGACCATTTGTGTTCACTTTGTTTTATTGTGTGTACATCGTAAGCTTGTTAGGGATTCTAATTCTGAAATTCAAATCATTTTCAGAAAGTTTCCGATCATTTTGCCTTTGAATATTTTGAGCCTCCAAATTGCCTCAAATACAATTTGTGGTTTACGTTACTTTTATCGTGTTCTTTTACAGATTATGATGAAGCAAGTCGCTATCGTTGGTGCCGGAACCAGTGGTCTAACAGCAATCAAATGTTGCCTCGAAGAAGGACTCGAACCAGTGTGCTATGAGAAATCCAATGATATCGGTGGTCTATGGTGCTTTCGTGAAGGAAAACAAAATGAAGGCTTTTATACTCCATCAGTCTTTAGGTCTACCACTTTCAATACAAGTAAAGAACTTACAGCTTTCTGTGATTTTCCAATGCCAAAAGATTATCCTAATTTACCACACAATAAACATGTTTATCAGTACCTAAACTTGTATGCTGATAATTTTAATCTGAAAAAGCACATCATATTTAACACCAACGTGAAGATGGTCTCCCCAGCAGACGACTATGATTGTACCGGACGGTGGAAATTAGACCTTGAAAAGATGGACGGCTCAAAGTGGATCGAGACATTTGACGCGGTACTTCTTTGTAATGGCCACTATGAAGATCCCTTCGTTCCCGACTTCCCTGGTTTGAAAGAATTCGGAGGAGAGATTCTACATACAAAGGATTATAGAAGGCCTCGTGGGTACGAAGATCGGCGTATACTTGTGATTGGCACTGGTAATTCTGCAGCCGATGCAGCGGTAGAACTCGCCAGAATTGCCGATGTGGTGTGTATGCTATAGAGTAATCCTTTACCTTTCCCAGAAAACTGGATGCATGCAGATGCGGATGCGGTAATGCAGCGAGAGTGCCATGCCCAGCTGTTTTAGGAATGTGACCGATGTCGATCGAGTGAACTTTGGACTTGTCCGGTCACATCCTTGAATACACCTGGGTCTGGGCGTTCTCAGTGCATCGGTCTATCATCACTTCTAATTCCATTTCGTCTAATAACAAGTCAAGTCTTCAAGTCTTCAAGATTTATTCAGCATAACATATCGTACGTGACAGAAGTAGATAATACAATATATTATATAATAGTACATAAAGTATCAATTGAAAACTGTACTAAGATGAATAGATGAAGTATATGATATGCTAGGACCAGCAATGGACAACCCAATTGGGCTTATAATTATTGCTGGCCCTGTACTCCAAACAAATAAAAAATACTCGATTTTACAAAGGGATGATATAAAGTATTACATAGTTAAATATACATACAGAAAAAAAAATCTCAGGTAAACAAGCATTTAACGGGAATACATGATACGGGAATTAGACAGGAAGGACAGACTGTTCAACATGTATTGCTGGGGCATGAAAACTATTGCCACTTGGTCTAAAACCGATTTTCGTCCTAAAATCAGATGGTACTCTAATTGCCATTTAGGTTAATAACGCACGTAGTCTATTGTCACTTGATTTAATAACCAGTGGTCTATTGCCATTTTGCTTAAAACCATGTCGTCGGGCTAATATCAATGGTCTAATTTCCAACTCGTCTAATTCATTGGTCGACACCCCATTTGTAGTCTAATAACCATTGTATAATACCCATTTAGTCTAAACCCCTTTAGTCTAACTCATTTTCGTCTAATTATTCATTTGGTCTAATTACCATTTAGTCTTAAACCCATTTTGTCTAAACCCATTTTGTCTAATGACAGGTGGTCTAATTACCATTTATCTAAACCCATTTTGCGCTAACCCATTTCGTCTTAATGAATCAGATGATCTTACGAGGCCATTTAGTCTAAACATCCAAAAGAAGGAATATAATGGCCCGTCACATGGACTGAAGATAATCATCAACCCATCTGCACTACAGACGGCACCCAACTCAAAATTAGCATGACGACATTGCAACAATGTTCTGCTGTGTTAACAAACAGAAATTTTGACAAGCATCCAATTTGAAGGTCAACTGAACTTCATTTCAACATATTACAATTCATGTTTGAAATGTGTGTAATGGGCATGTTGAAGAAAAGCCGGTAACCTATATAAATGATCTGAAATTCGGAAATAATAATGTGCAACATGTCATTTCGTGTTTGTTATTTATATTGTAATATGGTGTCCTCTGTTTATACATGCATTAGACAAAATGAGGAGTAGACGAAATGGGCATTAGACGAAATGGCATTAGTCGAAATGGTTTTAAACCACCTGGTGATTAGACCAAGTGGTCAGTAGACGAAATGACATTAGACGAAATGGTTTTAGACAATCTGGTGATTAGACCAAATGGGCAGTAGACGAAATGGCATTAGACGAAATGGTGTTAGACAATCTGGTGATTATACCAAATGACGAAATGGCATTAGACGAAATGGTTGTAGACAACGTAGTGATTATACCAACTGGGCATTATACGAAATGGTATTACCCGATGTGGCGATTAGACGAAATGGTATTTAGTCTAAAAATGGTTAATTGGACAAAGTTGAAAATTAGAGTATGTGGTATTAGACTATGTGATTTAGACAAAATGGTTAGCTATCGGATATAGACAAAATTATATTAGACGAAGTGGCAATTCCCAAGTGCATTACCGCACTTCTGCATCTGCATGCAACCGGTTTCGAACTTAACAACAATATTAAATGAAGCTATACTACGAACTTTTCCCTTAATTTTCAAACCAATTTGATGTTTCATTGTTCGAAAATTCTAGCTGAACTAATTCCATTTCGTCGGCTGAATGCAAGACCAACGTAAGTGGCAACTTACGTGGTCTGCAAATGTTTAGTGCTAAGACCAACGTAAAAGTGCCAATTAGGCTTATGCCAACTAGTAACTATGGGAAAAAAATGTTTATCTTACACAACTTATATTTGGGTATCAGTACATGATAATATAACTAGAGAATCAACATCAGATATTAAGTAATCAATGAAAAACATCAAAATCATGGTAATTAATTTCAATAAATATATTTTGTATTTAAAAATTTATAACATTGACGCAGTATGTCAAAATTTCAATTGATCACAGCATCATTCAAATCCACATCTTCAACGTTTTATTACCATTTGCTCTTAACTTTTCTTCCCGGGACTTGGGTCACGAAAGTGTATCCCAGATTGAATTTCTAATTATATTCCATGGAAAAGCTGCAGCGTGCACCTTGAAAATCAGAACTCATTTGTTGGGCCTAAAAACTATTTCATTATCAAAGGTTTGATTTGATTGTAGTGGTTCCCCTCCTTAAAAATAGCGTCACGCACCCCCTTAGACTTTCTAATATTTTTCTAGATTTTGCTAACTTCTTTGCATTCGTTTTCAAGAATTATGCGAACCTTTTGCAAAATTCGCCCACAAAAACCCAAAAGACAATGACACCATATGGGCATCTCTACAAACTGATCCGTGCCAAGTCCAAGATTTGGATCAAGGTTCTAGTCACTTTGCGCGCCCGTCGTATGAGTACAAGTAGTCACTCTCGCTAAAAAAATTTCACACTGAGAAGCGTGAAATTCATCGGACAGTCGTATGCAAAACCGTTCGATTTTTCGTAAAAATTTACATTTTGGAGCCTTGAATTATATTTTATGAATGTATACGACAATCAGGGAACCTAGTTCACCAACTGTTTTTGCCGATATGTGTGAAATTGAGAGCAGGACAGGAGAAGACCCATATGATAATGTTACTGGCTTTGTGGACCGCGTTGTGCAGTGACGGCCCCAAGGCGGTATAGGTTTTTCGTGTGTAATTTGAGCTGTGTGTGAACCTATCAAATTACACAGTGCCGGCTGTAAATTCAAATTTAACCCTGGCATTTGTTAAATTTTGTAGGTTCGCTACTCATATACATCGGATAAGAGGAGACCCAGCTTTAACACAGAAATCGCCTTGAAAAGGGGCCATACTTCCGAGACAAGGTAAAAAATAAGAAACATAAAATCAGAAAAATACAGATTATCAATGTAATTAGCTTTAATTATGCACAAAGCAGCTACTACGTTTTCCCAAGGGGTTTTAACAAAAATGAATCACTAACTCCCCCTGGTCCAGGGAAAGTGTTAATCCCTTTTCAATAGGTGCTAATTGGGGTTAATTGGATGTTGAATAATCAATACTAACCCCATGCCGTAAATGTTAGTGTGAACTTTTTCACATACTAAATTACACACAAAATATAACCTACAATTCGCCAGTGCAACAGAAAAAAGTCGACATAAAAGAATGGTACTGGCAGAAAGATGAAATTTTGAAGTTTAATATGGAAGGCTTTTCACAAAAAACGGAAGGCTAACAACTTCAGAAGAAATAAGTGAAATTTGGGGTCACTTGAGGTCAGAAGCAATGAGACAAAGCAATCAGTGGAGGTGTGTCTTCTGTTACAAATGCTGATTGGCTAAACTTCTTTGTGTGCAGAATGATTTTTTATTGACAAGTTACAGTGTGAAATGTTTAATGCAAGACCAACGTAAGTGGCACTTACGTTGGTCTTGCACTGAAAAGGTGTTTAATGCAAGACCAACGTATGTGCCACCTACGTTGGTCTTGCACTGAAAAGGTGTTTAATACAAGACCAACGTAAGTGCCACCTACGTTGGTCTTGCACTGAAAAAAGGGGGGATATTTAATGCAAGACCAACGTAAGTGCCACTTACGTTGGTCTTGCATTAAGTGGAAAAAGCGCATTGCACATACGTTATATATCTTCTTTATCTAATTAAAACTTTTTTAGTCGCTTACATATGTTCGCACATTATGCGCAAATACCTCTTCTTTCAAAATTCACCAAAAACTCAATTTCGACAAAAATGTCATTTACGTTGGTCTTGCATTCAGCCGACGATTTACTTTTACTGATATGGCAGGGACATTAGCCGTCACTCAAGCATTGTGTATCTGACCTTTTTAGCAGGTTTTGAAAAACACATAGTAATAACTCTCAAAGCATTGTGTTAGTAACAGTTGCGGGGAGGGGACTAATAATAATGTAATGAAATTTATGTTTACCAGCAAAATCTAAAATTATATACTAGGTTCTAAACATCAAAAATGTATTCCAAAACACACTCAAATTGGGTAAAAAGACGAAACAATTGCTAATAAGCCTCGCATTTATATTATACATCTTGGAAATAATTATGCTGATATCTACTCTAAAAGACCTACACGATGTAGCAGTTGTGGAGTTATCCTTAATAACAATTTAAGGTGAATGATCTTTCGTTTCGGTGTCGGAGCCTTTCTTAAACGTGACATAGAATCAATCAGTAACGTAACCATATAGTATTTGTCTTTTATTCTGTTCAAACAGGTGTACATGAGCACACGTGATGGAGCATGGGTAGCACCTCGTTTGGGGGATAACGGTCTTCCCTACGACATCATTTTCGAACGTCGAGCTAGACGTCTAATTCCGAGTAGTTTCTCGAAATGGAGGTCAAAGAGACGTCTTAATAGTCGCTTTGATCATACTATTCATCCTCTGAAAGCAAACTACGAATTATCTGCGAAGTTACCCATACGAAATGACGAACTGCCGTATCAGATTGTAAACGGGAACATTGTGATAAAACCCAACGTCTTGCGATTTTCTAAGACGGGAGTGGAATTTGAAGACGGAACTTACGAAGACATAGACTGTGTCATCATGTGTACTGGTTATACAATTTCTTTTCCTATTGACTCTTCTGTGGTAAGTGTGGACGGAAATAAGTTCAATTTGTATCAAAATATGTTCCCGCCAAAATTGAAGCACTCAACTCTAGCCGTGATTGGTTTAACGCAAGGACCGCGGAATCCTGTCAGCGAAATACAATGCAGATGGGCCACCCGGTTAATGAAAGGCATCTGTAAACTCCCTACAGAGATGGAAATGACTGATCACATTGAAAAATACAAGGAGAGTCTGAAGAAAAAAATGGTCGATTGCCCGAGAAATACTATTTATACGGATTACATTCCGTATATGGATGAGATTGCAACCAAAATCGGCGTGAAACCAAATCTAGGAAAACTATTTTTCGTGACCCACTGCTAGCGCTACAATGTTACTTCGGACCCTGCTATCCATACCAGTATCGTCTTGTGGGTCCTGGTAAATGGGATGGGGCCAAAGAGGCCATAGAGACAGCGTGGGATCGAGTCACTGGAGCATACCAAACAAGAAAAATACCTGATGATGAAGTCTCACACTTGACTGCAGTTTTTCGGTACTTTAGGTCTAACTATTCTCTTTACAATCATAATTCATGCACTAATCTCCTAAATGCGCATGGGTATAACGTTCAACCCAATACCTGTGTGCTACCAAAGTTAATTATGAACCGATTGAGCTACTTTTAAGTGACAACATTATTTCATAATATGTTCCCGCCCAGACTCAGTCTCCGTGCTCCGAAAGCTATAGTACGACCCTAAAGTTCAACTTCAAAGCACTTTGCCATAACAAAGAGCCCCAGGACATGTAGGCAATAGTGTTCAACTGCTTTAAACCATTTGCTGAAGAGAACTCAGAAACGTCAATCCAAGAGAAATAGAAAGATGATATTCCTCATTCTTCATGTGTTAAAGCAGCAAAGGACATCTTGCCAAAGAATTCAAAGAGAATCTTTCAGAACTTCTTTCAAACACAGAAGGTGCAGACCGCCAGAAAAAACTTCAATCCGAAAGAGAAGAAGGCACTGATATACAGCAGTTTGAAGAGTTACTGCACTGAAAGAAGCTTACAGTCTGAAGAAAAGGCCTTTTGGATATGCACCCAGAACTTATCCAGCAAGCATCACTCTTTTGTAAACAGTGTGTAAAAAACACCCAAATACAGTCCGTGTGACTGAGTGTTCCACTGCCCATCTGTCTATTGTGTGCTGTACGCATCATTTGTTTCAGCACTGTACCCAATAGCCTCGTCTACAAGGTCACGGTTTTTTCCGTATATGTTAATCGACACTATGTCATGTTTGGTAAATGTTTGTACTCTTCAATCCAACGTCAGCTATGATGTTACACTTCTTGGGATTATAGGTCATTAGTCACTTGGATGCCCATTGACAAACTCTGTCCAAGTCTTGCTGGAGCTTTTTACAATCCTGGTTATTAGCAATGTTAAAGCAATAATAGCACATTTATATTTGAAGAGCGCCCCCAGTTGCATTTACTCCAGCAATTTTGAATTTTTAGGATTTTCTTTCCGTTTAGCAGTGTTAAGGTTAGTCCGGTCATTTGTTGTAAGTTCACATAGCGTGACTGATTTTGAATTGTGTTCAAAAAGCATGAAATCGCGCCAAACCCGTTAATATTTGGTGATTGAATGATGACTGCATGGTCTTTGTATTTTCGCCATGGCTACAGGCCTGAGCACACATAATTCATCATCGAGCGATGAAAATCTGGATAGAAATATTTCCAATTTAGAACTTTATTCATCACAGCTAAGTAAAAATACCGAATTGTCATCAGAGAACAGTTATATTCAAAATTTTCGCGATCTTCCTAAATCTGGATCTACAGAATTAGCAGCAGAACCAGAAAAAAATGGGCTATTGGATGAGTCGATTACATATCACTTAAAAAGTCTGGAATGTTACCAAAGCTTAAAAGCTGTTTATGTAAATAACGGAGAACCAAGTGCTCATGCGTACCAACAAGTACATTTCAAACAACTACCAAAAAACACAAAAACTGTAAAATGTTATCATCAAGCGAAGTAGTACACAACTGAATCACCGAAATCAATTGGAACAACTAAACCACCATCATCAAAATACTTAGATTTTGTTGCAGAAGATGCAAACACTGACGGAAATGTAACGGTGTTTTCTTCCACGGAGACAAATGTAAAAATAATTGAACAGCATATAATAGAAGGCGAAAAATTTATTTCCTATAAACATAAAGCCATTCTACGTGATGCCGTTAACCTTAGTCTTTGGATGCAGCATTTGAGTGAAATAAGAAAAGAATCATTTGCTGATTTTGTTGAACAGAATTGCGCATTCAAACTTAGGTGGGCATATAAGCTACGAGCTTTTGCGGCTGTTTTTGGAAAATATCCACGACTACAAAACCTGGATATATCGTTATCAACAGCAATAAAAAAATGTAAAAATGTTGATCTTGCATTAGTCGTTCATCATACACACGCTGAATTTTGGAACAGATAAGGTAAGATTAAGTTTGCATTAAGTTTCTATCCATCCTCCCATTTTTTCTAAAAAGCTATAAGTGAATTTCTAGTTCTTAAAAATATATGAACATTATCACGTTTTGATTAAAAAAATCTGCCAACCTAACAAGCTAATTAGGATGGATATGTAAAATTATAACGCTGCAAAAAGAAAAAAATTACACTCTAACGCTTCGAACATCCTGGCGCGTTAGCAAAGAATTTTTTTCAAGCCAAAAAAAAAATAGTAAGTTGTAGTACTGTATTATGTCAGCAAACCGCTAACAAAAGACCGCAAGGTTAATTATAACATGCCTTGCAAGCTCTTGCAGTAACAAGCAATATGTCCTAGCAAGCCACACATCGTAGCTAGAGGTCTTAATTCATGAATAACCATTTAGTGCATGCAAGAGCTTGCAAGGCATGTTATAAAAATCCTCCCATTTTTTCTAAAAAGCTATAAGTGAATTTCTAGTTCTTAAAAATATATGAACATTATCACGTTTTGATTAAAAAAATCTGCCAACCTAACAAGTTAATTAGGATGGATATGTAAAATTATAACGCTGCAAAAAGAAAAAAATTACACTCTAATGCTTCGAACAGCCTGGCGCGTTAACAAAGAATTTTTTCAAGCCAAAAAAAAATAGTAAGTTGTACTGTATTATGTCAGCAAACCGCTAACAAAAGACCGCAAGGTTAATTATAACATGCCTTGCAAGCTCTTGCAGTAACAAGCAATATGTCCTAGCAAGCCACACATCGTAGCTAGAGGTCTTAATTCATGAATAACCATTTAGTGCATGCAAGGATGAATGACGTAGTGATCTATGAGACTGTAGCTGGAAAAAAACTATTTATCCGCTGGCGTGGGTATCTCTTATGCGACACATGACCGAGCGGTTTTGACCATGGACCACGGTACTGGCATGCGCAGTTTGGTCGTACATACAACAGCGCATTAATTTACACAATGAGAGTTTAAGATTCAGTAACTCACATATTAAAGACACTATCAGTGATTTGAAAAATATTTGAAATTTGCAGGAATAGCTTCAAAGTGAGTGAAGGATAGGTCTGTAGAATTCTCATACGTTACCTTTTCCAGCTGTAGAATTGACAGAAGAGGAAGAAAACGGCAGAGTTCCAAGATACGAAAGTTCTTGATCACAAGAAGGTCACAAGAAAATCACAAGCTTCTTTGTGACATTTCTCATGGAAATGCCTTCATTTTCTCCATCGGGGTTTCACCCAAAGCACGTTGTTCAGTCTCGTCTGCGCGTCCCTTGTCAGTAGCACTGTGCTACAGACAGCACACGGCGGAACCAGCCCTCCTGGTATGAGAGTTTCAGGCAGCGTTTAAGGGGGCGGTTATCCCGCTATTTCTGGAAATTTCGAGGAGCGATTTCAGATATTTCTTAAAATGTCACCTATACATATCGTATACCATCATGTAGGCCTTGACCTAAACTTTCAAAATCGGTATTAATTTTCACCTTTGTTGCCATGGTAACCATGCTAGGCCTGTGATTGGCTAAATTTTTTTAACAAACGTAACTCAAACACTGTTTGACGTACATTAATGGGGTTTGGGGAGAATATTCCTTAGGACATTCCGGAGGAAACCATGTTCTCGGATTTTTGAATTGGTTGCCATGGCAACCGGGAGCCAGCCAATAAGCAATTTTTACTTAATAACTTAAAAACGAAGGGGAAATTTAAAAATCGGAAGACATGGTTTTCTAGAGCTTAGTCTTCTTAACATCTGTGCCAAATTTCATTCCTATACTATTTTTGGTTTTCTAGTTACGTTTGTTTGAAGTGAAATTGCTATTTGTACGTTTTTGTACGAACTGAGATATAGGAGACTTTAAAGTTTTGCTACTACGGTGAGGGCAGCTATTTATACGACATTATGTAATTGTTTTGCATTTTATGTAGGAGTAGTAATTATCATTAATTTTAATAAAATTTGATTTTGAAAAAGATGCATTATTTACTGTGGTATTAATTTTTTTTTTAAAATAATTTTGTAAAATATAGCAGGGGTGTGAGAAGGAAATAAGGAAATACATAAGAAATGTTATCGCAGTATGTTAAAAGTGAGTAGCTATATTTAATCTTGTCCATTTTATTTTAAATCAATCCAATAAAAAAAACTTTATGTAAAAAGAAACACAACCCACAGCCTATATTATTTTTGAAAAAAAATATGGAATTTCACTGTTGAAAATAACTAATACATGGCAAAGTATATGGACAAAAGGCTTTTCGCCAATTTTTTTTTGTCGCCTCCGACTTTTCCCCCCTATTTCCCCCTCCTGATCAGTCAATATTCGGAACCGAGAGGCGGATTTTAGTCAAATTAAAAGTATTTCAAAGCTAAGACTTTACGGCATATGGATGTTACATATCTCACTTTTGCAGTGGAAAAAAAAAATTCCATTTGGAAGCGGGATAACCCCCCTTAAAATATTCCACAATTTTGTTCATTTATTTCACCAGGTTGTGTGTATGTGTCCAGTGTTATTGACATCAAAATTAAAGGAGACTTCCCACATTAGGAAGCCAACTGCCAATACAATCTATACTTTGCGTTCCTCATTGTTGCAAATATAAAATCATGTCTAGAGATTTCAAAGGTGTTGACAGATAAATGGGGTCAAGGCTCTCGTTGTAGCTGGTCATGCAAAATATTAAAACAGTTGCGTGTGTGATGTGTGAGATCATGGCGACTTAGATAAATTTGGGTGTGTGGGATAATAGCTCAATTAAAATGACAGGTTACGTGAAAACAAGGCAGTAATCTGCTTTGGTAAGTAAAATCTCAGTTGGCCACAAAGACTATGCTTTTAGGCAGGCTAAGATGAGGGGGAACATCAATTTCCAGTACAACAGACCTTTGTTTTTACAAATGCCATGGTAAATGAAGAAAATAATCACGTTGTTGTTTAGGCGCGCCGACCTAAGGTTAATTCATGCATACCAACAGGCTGCCAGACAGTCATAGCTAGAGTCTGGGTTCAAAAAATAAGCTGGCTAGTGCATTTGCAAGAAAGAATGGTGGACGTGTGTCCTAGTAGGACACACGTATTAGCTTGACATCGGTCGGGTCACTTTGCACCTGCCGTGTTTCACAAGCATGTTTGGAACGCTAACAAAGGTTTTCTCTCAAGCAGAAAATTTAGTAAGTTGTACTCCATATCAAAAAACCGTTAACAAAAGACCACAATATGTCCTAGCAAGCCACACATCGTAGTTAGAGGTCTTGGTTCAAAAATAAGCTGTCTAGTGCATGCAAGAATGAGTGACGTAGTGTCCTAGTAGGACAATACGTCATAGCTTGACATCTGTAAGTTTGCATGATTGATACCACCTGTTGTGTCTTAACAAAACGTGTGTAAATATAGACTAGATTCTTGACACAAAGAAAGCTTGCAAGCGCCTTAGGCAATGGTTAATTTGGCAAGAGGTCGAGTTGAGTGCCAAAAAAAAATGTTGATTTTCTGCTCTCCTGTTCAAAACCAACAGCAGCGAGTTCACCTTCGTTGATATATATTTTTTCCAACCCAGTATAGTATTTAGCACAGTTTTCGTGGTATGCTGTTAATAACTGCAATTGTTTCCCTTTTTCGAAGCTTACATCACTACGCTGTGTATCGATAGGATCCACTGCAAATTTGTGTTTTACTGTACTGCTTTCAGATAAACTTATATTTTCGAAATTGTCATGTCCAATCACAAAACATGGTAAAAATTCCCAATTGCTAAACAGAAACAGTTGCGCCACGGTTATCTAATAGGCGCAGGTGGACGAGACTCTTGTGGTTTGGTTGAGTCTTTTATTGTATGATTGGCGTTTGTTTAGTTTATAATATTTTTTATATATAAGAGGGTTGCCGACCTCTTTAAAACTTACATTCTTCAACCACGGAAATCCTTTTTAAAAAGCTTGTACCAATGAAATGATGAGGTTTGGCATTTGCAAAAATTGCGGGAAAGGATAACGAAAACTTGCGAGCAAAAAAAAACGCGTGAAAAGGTGTTTGGATAGTGTAACAAGTCATCAAAAAAAGTCGTTTATCGGAAAAAAAGGTTTTACGCAAAAAAAGCAAAGCCCCCCTTTTAATAGGGATTGCATGTTTACGATTCACGTTCAAAATTTATTTATTGAGTCCAAGGGCTGCACGTGCGCGTTGTATAAATCTTGTTAAAAATTTGCTTGAAAAAATTGCTTTGGTTTTGCTTTTGATTTGTTGGTTACAGAGTTGAATTTTAGAAATTACCATCGGGCGGTTCGAGGAGACATTCCCAGGAGCGGCGCAGGAATTTTTCAATTCCTTCAAAAAAATAAGGTTCAAGAAAGTGTCAGAAGGTTGTGAGTGTAAAAACATTACCCAAAAGGCCGAAGTTTGACGATGTGGGACAATGAGAAAAATGTGGATTAGAAGAAAGGGGACCACATTGATGATGAAGAAACCAATGGGGATTGTCATAGACAAACGCATACATTAAGGGACGAACCTATAGCAAAACCAACAGGCCTGTAGAAACTTATGGATTGGTTCCTGTTAAAAATCTGTAAGCCAAAACTACGATTATAGTTGCTATCAACGCAACACCTATCTCGATTTTTTCGATTGATTCCGTTTATTGGATTTTTCATCCAAGTTCTCAGCTGAGGTTATCCGGTAGAGGCACCAACGAAATACCTGATATGGTAATCCTGTTCATCATGCTTCATAAACCCTTGAACGTTCTTTCCGCGTGATCCTGCCTCTTCAGCTGCTCGTGATATTAGTAGATTCTTTCTAAAAAAGGGTCTAGCTTCCATTCCAAGAATCGCGGATCTCTTTTGAAGCTTTTTTTATTCGGAACCAAATCATGAACGTTACGATCAGCAGAGCTTTGCCATGAAAAAACAAACACAAAAAAATGTCTTCCAGTAAAATTAAAGCTAGGGCATGTAAGAGCTCCACCAAATCATCATACGCTTGCACCTGCCCAGGTTTTTTTTTACTTTTTATTAGAATAAAAAAATCTGAGAAACTAAATCTAAGATTTTTTTTATTGTTGGTTAACAGGTATCCAGTGATTATTTCATCAGGGCAAACCACCCTTGTTTACAGAATGAGTCTCTTAGCCCAAGTTGTGAAAGGGACACTTATTTCTTAAGTTCAATTCCGATATCTCATACCTTCTAACTGATTAGAAGCGGCGGTGTTTTTAAAAACAACGTTTTCATCAGCCAAGCATTAGTTCATAAAGCAAGGCTTATTGTTCCACTTTGTAAGCTTTAATTTTACTAGGACCTGTTCACGTTGGATTTACAGACATCTTTCTTTTTTATTTATCTAGAAAAAATCATTCGAATGAATATGTTTTTTTCCTTTCAGTGTTGGTGGAGGTGAGGTGCGGTTTTGGCAGATGGAATGGATTGGGACTTGCTGGAGCTAAAAGACCATTTTACCTTCCATCAAGTTGCCCTAATCCCGTAGAAGATACTCATAGACAAAACAACCAATTTGTGGGTTCGGATCTTTTTCTCTTGACCTCTAAGTTTTTTCTGGATTGCCTTTTTATTCCACTTGTTTTGTTCAGGGATTTGAGATTCTTCAAAAGCTTTCAGCTTTTGCAGAGTCGTTCTTTGTTTTTCGGCCAACGCCTTCCAGCCGCCACCTTTTTTGTGAATCTATTTTTTTTTCGATGAGGGCCTGTTACTTTAAGGGTGGTTGTGTACGGGTTTTGCTTTTTCTTATGTTTTTTGGAAGCCGGTGTAAAGAAAACCGAGTGTCCCACATGAGAGCGTGTCCTAGCTACTTTATAGCAACATGTTACGGAATAAACCGTGACCTGTGTAGGGGACGAGGCCATTGGGTACAGTGCTTGAAACAAAGGTGCATTACAGCCCCACCAATGGAGAACACAATAGGACATATCGGCTGGTAGGGACCACTCAGTTAACACGAACCACTGTTAGTATTATGACAACGGTTCCGCTGGAGTTGATTTTCTGATTTTATGCATTTTGTAGGGGAAAAAATCTGGCAGCTTAATTTTTGGGACAAAACATTCAGATCAACATGATTTTTTATCAGGGAAAAGCATCCATGGCCGCCAAATTTTTTTCGTGGGCAAACATCATTCACATGATTTTTTATCAGAGCAGCTACATTTTTTTATCAGGGTAAAATTCCTCTGAACGATTTTTTTTCAGAGCAAAATCATCTGAAACAGCTCTTAAAATTTATTTTCAGGACAAAAATTGCTTGAAGAAGGTTTTTTTTTCTGGGCCCAGACTATCTGAGCAGCTTAAAATTTTAGGGGCAAACATTTCTATGACATTCGAAAAAAGCATAACAAAGTTCCTATCAACAATTTAACTTGATAGGATTTTTTGGCTTCACTTTTCAATCGATTTGATCTATAAAGTTCCTTACTCTCTGGCGGATAGGGCCAAAGGTTCAAGAGGAACATGGCTTCACCTGATGTAATGATTACTATAGTCGCAGCAAAGCCTCTATAGGAGCCCAACCCATTCCAAATGTATGATAGACACCACTGCTCCAGCTATTTAGAAGCTTTAAGGTGTACAAAACGGGCATTTTCCAAGGGCTTTTCCTCTAGGTCTTGGATTGATAAAGACGCAAGTTTCCTGGAACATAACCCTACGCGTTTGTGAGTAAGCGAGACCCGATATGTTCCTTGAGAGGTTCTTGTTACCAAAGCAAAGCTGCCGATTCGACTTTCTATCGAGCATACAATTTTCTATTTCTTTTCAGCTCAAGCTTTTCGATTATGCGAGGTGAAGTTTTTTCCGAGAAACTCTTGCTTCTGAACCGAAACAACAAGCTTAATCAGCTTTTCCCTGTGTCTTTATCAACCTCCAGATTTGCTTTGAAAATTCCACAAACTCTGGAGTCATCACCTTCTTCCGTCATCTTTTATTTACTACAAATTTGTGACCTCGAGGCTGATGCAAAAAGAGTATCAATTTTTTTTGAGTACTGTTTTTTTTTCCCAAATTTTTTGTTTAGTTTCTGTCCTTCGGAGAAGGGGACCACGTTGTTCTCTTTCATAATAATGTCAAAATCATCTCCATCTTTACACCAAAAAGTAGCCAACCATTTGACCTGCCTCCTGACGGTTTTTGGAACAGCGACGTAAGCTTGAGACAAAACCCACAGAGAACAATTGTCGTGACGTCCGGAAGACGCTAGCTTTATCAGAGCGCTTTTTTTTTTGGTCGATTCCTTCTTCGGCGATGCTGTCATCGATCAAAACAGAACCTAAAATGCTCTCATTATATATAACTAATCATTTCCCATCAAATAGAGGCAAACCCACAGTGATAATTGACTATTCCTAAACCTTATGGGGAAAAATTGAATTTCCCCTATGTCTGCCTGTGAGGAATTGACAGGTTTTGCTGACATGCGAACTTTATGACGTCATTGTGACGTTAAAGGTCTAGTTTGTCTAGGTTTTGTTTGTCGTGACGTAATGCTAGGCATTGTGGTACTCTTTTGGTGAATGACAAGAGGGAGGACCATCGGAGGAACTTTGTAAATAAGGGGGTAAATTTGAAATCAAGTCAAACTGTGATTAAACATAACGTATTGTCTATTATAAGGATTTTCACAAGTTATTGTTTGTATAGAGAGGTGACAGCACTGTTGACAATACCAAGTAGCACCTGGTCTACTTACATATTAGAGGTGCGAAGCATATGCCCATACAGTTAGAGCATAATAGCCTTATCATGCTGATTGAGCGCGAATTTTTTAAAGGCACAAGCCCCTGCCAGGTGCTCACGCATACTGCGGGCAATGCTTTTTTCGTTGCCCGACGGTGACGTCCAGGTGTACTCAGCTATCGAGTTCCGACCTTTAGTTACACGCTAAGCCCTGATAAGTGCAAGGTCATTACTGGGAAAAAAAAAATCAGTGCTCATAGATTTGTGAAAACCGTGTAAATATGCGAGGGGTCATACTGAAGAAGAAATTAACAATTCTTTGGGTGACAGCTTTGTATACAATTTGAGGTCAAGGCTTCTGGTGACCTATAGACCATGTAGACCCTTTTACATTTGCCACCAATACGAAACCAAATGCCAAAACAAGTGGATTGCTGTTCCCAAAAATGTTTCGTAACAGGTCTGTGGCAGTTCGAGAGCAAGTCGAGAGGTCTCATCTGAAAAGTCCGCGTCTAAATCCAGTGTCACCAGGGATCAGGGCTAGCGACATGGCCGTTTTGATACTATATCAATGATATCGCAGAAAAGTTGTCATCTACAACCAGCCTCTTTGCAGATGATAATAATTTACATGGCAGTATGCAAAAGATGACGCCACCGTACTCAAGGAGGATTTAACAAACTTGTCGAATGGGAAGAAAGAAATGGATGATGAAAAGTTCCACCCTGAAAGGTGAAGTAGTAAGTAATCACAATCTCAAGAAGAAAAACACAGTCTTCTACAATACATCATGCATGGGCACCATTCTCAACCTGTCTCTAGCATCAAATATCTTGGACTTACCATCTTTGATGACTACGATGGACAAAAATGTTAAAAAGTTGTTGCCAATCAAACAGCACCCTTGCTTTATAAGGACGAAAACATTAACATCAGGAATAGTGACATCAATCCTATGCTTACCAAAATCCCCGTTCGTCCGGTATTAGAGTTATAGGCAGTCAGTTTGGGACTCATACACTCTAAACATCTTATCACAAAGTCGATAATGGTCCAACGACGAGCCGCTCGCTTCACTCTTCAAAAGTACCGGAGCACAGGACAGTGTGTAACTGCCCTTTTGCTCAAGACACTCAACTGGCAAACCTTGGAACTACGTCGTCAGCAGTCAAGACTAGCCATGTTTTACAAGATCCACCATGGACTATGTGCGATTGATCCCACTTCTTCTATCATCAAAAATCCACCACCACACAAACGCGTGACGAAAATTCTCTTGCATACCATGTCCCTTTTACTCGTGCTGAATACCCCCAATTCAGTTTCTTCCCACGTTCTACCCGCAGTGGAATGAATCTGCTGAGAATATAGTTCATGCACCAACACCACACTAGGCGAAGGGATCCATGAGAAAATGAACATTTTCATGAGAAACGGACAGAACGATGAGAATTGGATTTCTCATTTCTTTCATAATAAGCCATGGGAACTGAATTACTGGCATTTCCACATACCAATCGCAATTTTCTCATGATATAGAGAGAATATGAGAAGATTAGAAAACCAATTGATTTACCTCTTTGTATCATACCAGTGTAATTTTCTCATTGATACCGATGAGAAAATAAATGTCTAAGTGCTAAACAAATTTAGCCAATCATTTATCATTTTACAGGGGAGATGGTTTTTTTTTTCTTTTCTTTTTTTCCTGTCATTTTATATCGATGAGAATTGAACAAATAAATTGAGCAGCTATTTGTACAATCTGTTCATGATTTATCATTGATATCGATGAGAAAGTAAAATAAACCTATCAACAAATTGATTCAGCTAATTGGCATCTCGCCAATTGCATGCAGTAACGTGTGATTTATATTACCGTATGTAACGTAAATGTTCCCGTGGAAAGGGTAGATGGCCATTTGCTTTCAATGAAAAATGCCTACTCCTGATTCAACGAGAAATAAATGACGGACTCATTTAAAAATCAAACTCTCTATGCAGTAAATACGGCAATACATTTTGTTAAAAAAAATAAAGTTTTCAAAATCATGTTTAACTTTTCAAACATGAATAAACAATTACTAAATCACATATGAAATAGGTATAATGTTCTGTAAACATGAAAATGGTTTTAGATGTGAGTTGGAGTTTAAGAAGTAACCGCTTTTGTGAGTTTTAAAAGTGTTACACTTTTTTCCTATAATGCATGTTGTAAATCAAAGCCAAAATACTTAGACTATTAATCCATACAGTTCCCCTGCGTAATTTCCCAGTATTTACCAAGATAATTCTCCATTTTGAAACCCACTGGAAATGTTGGTTAGAGGTTATTTTTACATGCCGGGTTTACCCTTTTTCACAAACTGAATTGAATGAAGGGCAGGGGACAGGACATTCAACAACAAGGTTTACACGATATTCGACTGCTGTTTCTGCAGTGCTGCAAATGATGAACCTGCACTTTTTTGAAATTCTGTTAGTTATATGTTTTATACAAGGTCGATATGAGGGCTTGAGTTTGTTGTTGGAACAATTTGAGCTGTTTTTTTTTTTTTTTGCACACGCAAACCCCCAGAGAAATGGGTTTAAAAGGATGGGTTCATTGCAATTACAAGGGTCGTTTGCACAAGGACAGAGATCACTCTGTAGTCCAGCGCCAGCTAAGTGTTTGGCATTTCAACTGAATCGAATGGGAAACTCTATTACCAGTGTGAATGAAAGTAATCATAGTCCGGCAGGTATCATAGTCCGGGGCTCCATAGACGACAACGGAATAAAGCGTGAAACTAAATGTGTGCGTGAAGAGTCAACTGAATCGATTTGCCTAGTGTTCACCAGTGTTCCCGGACTGTGAGCCCGGAGGACCATATCTCATGCCACACCGGCACCAACATTTGGACTACACCCATTCTACACGATTTTTACCACATTCTTGATTTTGAGACATGATTCCTAAAACCACACCGTTAATGTGCCTTCTTTTGACTGTAAAAATTGTAATTGTAGTGTGACAATGTTGAGACACACATGCTTATGACATTAGGCTGTAAGCAGGATCAATTTACCACTTTATCCAGTAGTTTTGGCGATAATCCTGGGCGAAGAGCTGGGGAAACTCCCACTTGGAGCAACACCGTATATGTTACGGCTGATAAGACCCTTTTTCAAGAGTCGTTGTCACCAAAGACCCAATATTTTTGTTTAAAATTTCACCCCCACCCAAGACACCCTATTTTGTGAAAAACCACTGTCTTCAAAGACCCCTATGTGGGGGGGGGGGGTCACCTAAAGGGACCTATTGCTTAGAAAATTTTGAAAAAAATCTCACCCAAAGACCCCATGTTGTCCAAAAAATGCAAATTTGTTACTCGGAAAAACCCCTATTTTGAGTCATTGGCCCTCTCTCTCACCCAAAGACCCCTATTTTTTCAGTCCATATCACAGAATGCTCCTGGGTCGGAAGCGCGAACCTTACACCCATATCCATTTCATATGTGAGTTCCCCCTCCCAACGGGGCTATAATGGATAAAATTTGCCCAAAATCCTTTTGTTTCCCATACATTGAATTATTATTCAAGGGATGGTGTGCTTTGTTTATATTGTAGTTATTTTATTAAAAAACATTGTCACCGTGAATAGCGAATTTCATCTTAAAAAGGCAATAAATGGAGCATGTAATTTTTCCAAACTTGATCTGCAATGTTCTTTTGACAAATAATGAATAACACTATATTCAAATACCAAAAGCAAACAATCCTATGTTGCCTATTATTTTTTTAATAGTTAAAAAACTCTTTTCCTTTTGTGTATTGTATTTAGTTATTTGAAAAAAACGTAGGACAACAACATATAATATGTAATTTTAGCATCTGCTAACAGTAAAGTCATGTAGTGCAGTGGATAAAGTTTAGGACTGTAATCTTAAGGCCCAGGTTCGAATCTATGTAAGGTAGGCCTACATGTTTTAAGTTTATTAATATGATGATTAAGTAATTGGTGACAGTAGAATGTGTACATTACCGTTGTAAATCTTTATTTCTTAACGTTTCAATTGTTGTGGCTTTTTTCTCAAAAATTTTGCCTGAAATATAACCTTTACAACCATTGTGGAAACGGTAAATACAACGTTGTTATGTGCCATAGCTAAAACGTGAAAATTTGTCAGAGGATTGTAATACCGTTTTGTTAATTCTTAATATTGTTTAAACAAGTCAAACCAACAATAACGTTGAACCTGAGATTTTGCTACTGAATTGGTTTCTTATTTTTACGACTCCGGTTATAGTTACGTTCTGCACGTTGTAGTCCCAGCTCCAGTCAAATCCTTGTTTTTTACAGGTTGATTTTTAACAGTGATGAGCATCACATATAACTGAAAATATCAGGGCATTCCAGAAAGGTGGAACTTAAAACACGCTTTAAAACTCCCGACGGACCAACGTCTAAGTTGAACAAGGTTTAGACATGTTTAACAATGTTCGGCTAAAATTTAAAAGCGTTTAAAGTAAGCCATTGCTTTGAGAATTGGTGTTTATTTTAGCGATTTACTCCAGCGATAGCGTTAAGCAATGTTTGAGAATAAGGGCCATATGTGTTAAACATAAAAATGGGTATTTTTTTAAATAAAAATGACTTTCTCCTAACTTAGACGTGCCATATCACCCTCACATGAAGTTGAATCAACATGTGTCTGTGCATGTAATAATATGTGGGTGTGAAGATTTAAGGACCCAAAATCTTTGAAAATATGTTTTCTGTGATAATTATATGATATTATATGATCAGTAGGATTTTTATATTATAAGAAATATAAAAATTACATTTTCTTCAAATAGTGACCTTATATTTACTCTACAATCACTCGTTCTTCAAGCGCTTGATGCGGAATTATGGAGTACGACAAAGAATTAAACCCGATGTATGGTGTAATTTGTTACGTATGTCATTATACAATAAATAACGCTAAAGGTAAGGTCACACATTTACCGCTTTTACTTTTAGACATTTTACTAAAATGACCCAAAAAACCCATTATTTGTATACCAACTTGGGACAGCCCCACTTCGGGTCTTATCTTAGAGGAAGCATATCAAGCATCCCAGTGATATTATCAAAAGCTTTAAGAAAAAACAAAATCTTTAAAAAAGGGTTGTGAGAAAAGGCTAATGTCATCCAGTACTATTTGAGGTTACATTTTCCCAATATTTAACCGCTTGTTGTAGACAAATGGGCCTCTGAGCATCTACAGGTTTAAAAAAAAACACATAAATGACTTTAGTCATCATATCATGTATAGATGGGAACTTGTGATAATCATATTTTACACACAACTGCCCCAACCACCATTTCTCCCAACTTCTAGCCTCCACATGGCTTACTTAAAATAAATATATTATGCTTTCGCTGAGATACATGATTGGGGATTGTATATAGGGTGATACTTTTAGGTAATCAAAAAGTATTAAGGAAAAAATATCGAGAAAAACTATTTGAGAAAAGAGAAAACAACAAAACTTGCATAATTTCCCAATCTTCAATTGCTTTTTGTAGGATTCTGGGAGCATTATACAGACTGTGGAACCTACATCCACAGAATAAATAAATCGTTCTTAATAGAATCTACCGAAAAATACAAATATATTTTTTAAAGCAAATGACTTTTTTTACAGAACAGCCTTTTTTTTTAAAACACGTTTCTCCCAGCTAAGCATGTAAACATCAACCCAGCCATTAAGGGACTGACTCGATTTTCCCCAGTAGTGCACGCAATTTTCAGGAAATCTGTTTTTTTTTTTTTTGCATATACAGAATGCTTGGTCGATATAATAATCACTGGTGAAATAACTAAGCTCAATACAACCGATGTCCTTCATTATAGAAAATCACAACTTTGTTATAAAAAATTCAAAGATCCGGAAATTTTATATAAAACTGTTAAACTGTAATTACATTTTCTAACTTGGAATTTAAGCACTGAGGTGACTATCTTAGTTCTAGTTTACTATTTTAATTACTACAAAAATATTTAGAAATCTGAGTCAGCCTTAACAAACGAAGTGGGTTTAGTCACAAAATGTGCACTGCCTGCTTATAAAGTGCTTTATTAGCTATTGTGTTCGTGATATTTTTAGAATAGTCTTCTTTTTGTTCCATTCATTTTGTGCGCGAGAACCCTAACTGGCATATTCAATGGGACTATTTTATCTTATAACTTGGGGAAAAGAAGCAATGGGGAAGAACTGAGAATTTTCAGCTTGTCAATGTTTTTACTGATTTATGTAGTGAAAAACTATGTGGTTGTTTTGGGGGTAGTGTTATAATGAACCGAATAAAAAAGTCATTATCTTTTTGTATTTAAACTCATAAATGTCCTTCTTCTTCATCCAGTT